>JBBPDI010090229.1:0-12197 GCA_037974545.1 Cucumis variabilis | reverse complement strand
TACCTTCTAATTGAATGTCTATTTTGTTGTTTATTGTTCCTTTATATAGGAATGCTTTGAAAATTGTTTTCTATCCTCGAGGTTCAAAGGTTTTGTACAAAAAAATCAAAATAAATTATTTTATTATTCAAATTAAACAATATGATGCAACATGTTATTAAATGTTTATTCATTTTCTCCTAACAGACATATTTACTTGTTTATTGCATCGTAAAAAAATTACAAGAAATGAAAATAGTAACAAATGTCATTGATATAAATGTAATGTTCATTTATTGACTGAGTTTTACTTTTATAATTTTTTTTAAAAAAATCCATTTATGTAAAATTGAGACATCTAATATTTTTCATTTCTATTCAAATCAACATTATTAGTCTACATGCATATATTAATATTTTAGTGCTTTCAATACACTTTAAGAATTTAAATACAATAATTTTTTATTACAAAAAAAGTTAATATTGCCTCAAATTCTTATAAGTTTTTCTTAACCATACATCATTCTATTATTGTGCTACTCGAAATCCCTCATTTTTCTAATGTTTGTTGAGTGGCTCATTTAACTCTCTTTAGAGGATGCTCTTCTCTATTATTCTTCATATTTGCTATCATCGGTAAGTTTTAAACACTTAAAACCTAAGGCCGTAATATCGAAAAATAATTCAAACGATAACTTACCTTTTTTCATTTAAAATATCTTATAATTATTTAAAACAATAATAATAATTACTTTGAGAGCCTTTTTAAACATAATTTTAAAAATTCAATGATTTAATGATATCTTTTAAAAACTCTCGAGTCAATAATACATCTAAATTTTAAAGAATTGTGTGATTAAAAAGATAGTTTTTACTATGTTTTTTTGTCTCTAAATTTTGAAATTTGAATCTAATTATTTTTAAACACCCTAAATTTTAAATTTTGTATTGAGTAGACCAATGTTTGTACAAATATTAGTTTAGGATTCCAATAGAACCATAGCTGTTTTATAATTATATAAAATTTTCTTTCTAAATTGACATGGTAAATTGAGAAAGAAAAGTAAAGAAGAGAGAAAAGAAAAGTTGGGTTGAAACTATAATGCCCAATTTGCAAACATCTCTTGTAGCACCATATCAAAAGATGGAACCAGTTTGAAAACAAGTGGAGACAAAAAGTGAAAAGAGATCAAAGTGCAATGGCATCTTTGGATTGAAATTTTCAAATTTTGGTATTTAATTGAATGGACTGCTTCCATTGATAAACCTAGGTATAAGGATAAATGGAGTTATCTACTCTAAATTTTATTTTATTTCCATCCATTTCAAGAGTGCGACCAAAAGATATCTGAAAAATCAAATCCAAGTCCAACTACTAGTTTGGTTCTATTAAAAAAAAATCGACATTTTGATTTTTATTTTTAAAAAATAATTTTTAAAAGATAAAAGAAAATTAATAAAATTGAACCTAAGTGATCAACACTTCAACGCCTTTATTTATATATATATATATATTTAATATAATTATAGTTAAAGCCACCCATTTCAATCCATAAAGATTACTAGACCCACTTTTAATTCTTTTAAAAAAATAAAATGACCTTTTTTTAGTTCTAAGTTTTTCATGATCGTGTGTGGTTTTAGTCTTTTGACATTTAGAAATGTATCTCTTTAGTTTCTAGATTTATAACAATAGGCTCTGTTGGTTTGAAAATGTACTTTTTTTAGTTCACATTTTCTAAAAATAAGTTGAAAAGTTTTAGAAGTATTTTTTTGTTTAACTTTTTTTAAAAATAATTATATGATATTTAAAATTAAAAACTAGTGACAAAGATATGATTTTTAGAAATAATTTATATACTTTAAAATATGGTTAGTTTATATATAGAGAGAACAAAACCAAAAAAATGTTTACGTTCCATGTAACAAAAAAATAAGAATCCATAAAATTACCATTGTATTTTTATAAATTTTATATTTGTCTTTGTTGATTATGAATTTCAAGTTGAATGTTTGTGCATCTTATTTATATTATTACTTTTTCTTCTTCATATTCACACGTCTTCTTGTTCGCAATTTCTTTCTCCTCTTCAGAACTTTTTTCTTCTTTGTCATCTCTTATTTTCGGCATCATCTCCTTATTCTTTTTTCATTATCATATATTGTGTTCTTCTTCTTCTTCTTCTTCTTCCTCCTATTTTCACCACATGATTGTATGCCAAAATCAATAAATCGTTTAAACGATCTTGGTACAAGATCGTGTATAAAAATCATTTAGATTTGGTACAAGATCGCGTGCTAAGACCTTCGTCAGATTTGGTACAAGATCGTTTAGCTTTGGTACAAGGTCGTTAGAAGATCATTTAGTTTTGGTACATGATCGTTAGAAGATCATTTAGCTTTGGTACATGCAAGATCTTGTACCAAGATCATTTAAATATTGGTACACGATCATTTTATTTAGTTTTGGTACAAAACCATGTATCAATACTGTTTAGATTTTGTACAAAATCGTTTAGATTTGGTATAATATCATGTACCACGATCGTTTTATTAAGTTCTGAATGATTGTGTACCAATAATGTTTGAATGATCATGTAGCAAGCTTTTCACGTGTGTGTATGACCGATTAATGGTAGGGTATTTTTGTTATTTCACGTTATGGGTTTCTAAGTATTTTTCGTTTTTAAAATTGTTTTATACAATGTAAATATTTTTGCGTTTTATTCTATTTTTTAGAAAACCTCTTAAATTATCATACAATTAATTAAATAAAATTATAAAGTTATTCGAGTACTTTCTAAATCTATTTTTAAAAATCTAGATACTAAAAAAAGATATTTTAAAATCTCAAATATCACATGAGTCTATTAATTCGTATGAACAACTTAAAGACTATTTTTAAGACTCAAGAATCAAATGCACAAATCTTTCAAAAATCGAAGGATTAGATAAATAATTTTTCAAGAAAGGTAATTTTTCAAGAAAGACAAAGAAACAAAAAGCACCCTTCGAAACAAAGGTGAAAAGAAAAATGAAAAATTGGAAAAAAAAAAGACAAATAAAATCGATATGTCGTTGGGTTCTCAAAAAGATAAAATGGATCCTTTGATTTTGTCTTTTATTGCACATTAATTTAGTTTATTTTCTTATCAAACAAATAAAATTGATTTAGTTTTGGGTAGCTCCGAAAACAAGAAAATCGAACCAACTAAATTAGATAAACATTAACTCCAAGCTAATTGTTCTTCGTTGAGAAAAAAAAATATTTCAAGATAATTAACAAGGAGAGTATTTGTTCGCACGAGATTTTTAGAGAAATTTGATTCGTGGCGTTGAACTAATGTTGATGTTATATTTTTGTTGATTTGATGCAATGTGGTTCGATCTCTAGAATTTGATCATCTGATTCTCTCTCTATTGAATGCTTACACTTAATTTGAGGATGTAAAACACGTGATGTTCTTGGAGTTGGAGTCTTGGAAGAAAATTTGTATCTTCAAATGGGCTTTAATTTTCGAGGGAGGTTGGAGTCTTGGTAGAAAGTTTGTATCTTTAAATGAGCTTTAATCTTCGAGGGAAGTTGGAGTCTTGGAAGAAAACTTGTATTTTCAAAGGAGCTTCAATCTTCGAGGATGGTCGACTTCAGGAGTTAGACAGTTTTCTAGCTCTTGTAAGAATTTTTTCTAGACCTTTTGAAGTAAAAAATTTCCAACCTTTACAAATGATGAGAACCCTTCTATTTATAAAGTTCTCTTAGAGGCTTTATGGGCTTGAGCCTAGTTGGTCCATGGACCAGACCCATGGGCTCAACTATATAGATTTGGATCATATTTAGCTTTTGGGCTCACTTAAGCTTATTTTTTGGCCCAATTAAACTTAACCCAAGTGAATAATATTTAATTGAACCAAAATAATTAACTTGATTCAACAATTAGGATGAAAACATGTGGTATTATCAGAATTGGCCAATTTGCATTTTTTTCAATTTTAATTTGGGACACATGTCAATTTCTTAATTAGTCTTAAATTCAATTATTTGTACTTTTCATCATTAATTTAGTAAATGATGTGGCAATTTGTGATTGGTCTAAAAATTTTCTATTCAATAGTATCAATATGTAGATAGTTTGTAGGAAAAAATTGAGCCATTTATAAAAAAAATTATTTTCTAAGTTACAAGTTTAGGGACTCAAACTTAATGTGTATGTATGTATATGTATAACTAAAATAATATTAATGTGGAAAGTTGGCCTAGTGGTAAAATTCTCTTCTAGCTAGCCCTCTCTAACCCATGTTTAAGCCTCACACCTTACATTAAAAACCCTACCACCAAAATTTAAAATATTCTTTAGCTCTATATATCCTTACTATATTAAAAGTGGTTTCAGGGGAGAATTATTTTGGACGATTCTATCCCTTGACAAATTCTAAATTTAGAAATCAACCAAATTTAATTGTTTTTTTTTTTGTTTATGTTTATTAAAATAATATAAAAATATAATTATCATTAACCAATTATAATCTTTTCAAATTTCCATCTTCATCCCTAACTTATTATTTAAGAAATCAAGAAGTTAGAATATGAAAAGTTATCTCTTTATTTCAATAATTTAATTTTCAAAATTTATAAATATATTTTAATGATGAGATTCTAAAAGGTTTTGTAACTTTTATCTTTTACAACTATAAAAAGAACTCTCTTCAATTCTTTTTATAAACATTCAAATTTTCTCTTCTACTTCGTTTTGTTTTCTTGATCTTTTTACTCACCATGGTTTATTTTTTTTCGTTTATATTGATATATACTTTTGTGTTGCAATTGCAATAGATATTTGAAATTTTCTCTTATACGTAGGTTTGTTTTCTTCATCTTTTTACTCACTTCGTTTGGTCTTGTCTATTACTTCGTTTTCTATTGATATATACTTTTATGTTGCAATTGCAGTAGGTTAATACTTTGGAATTTTAAAAAAGACTTGAAGAACACATGTATGGGTACAAATTGAAACAATGTCAATTGAGAAATCCAAGCCCAAGAATTTTGAATTCTTTTCATAGCAATAAGTGCTTTGATTTAGTATTTTGAGTTAAGTGTATAAAGATTCTTTCTTATGATGTACTTAGCTTCTTTTAAATAATAATCACAATAAACTAATGAACCTTTCTAAGTTGTACGGATTCTTTTTAAAAATTAATTTGTAGTACATTATTATCAACAGTACATGTGATTATAATATGGATTTCTCGAGAAAGTAACTAGGGTTAAAATCGGGTTGGGTTGGGTTGGATTGGGAGGCATTCTCAATCCAACCCATATTTTTGGGTTATTTGGATTGACAACCCGAATAACCCGAATTTAGTTTCCAACCCAATCCGTAAAATATGGGTTGAGCTGTCGGGTTGTATAGTTTTTTTTTCCATTTCTAATTACATTTAAATCGAGTTGTATAGGTTTGTTACATTTAAATTTCAAATATACATAATCCAAAATTTCATACAATAAATTCAAGCTAAGCATTCATAAATTCAAAGTTAAAAACACAAATAAATTCAAAATTACAAACACAAATAAATTCAAAGTTCTTAAAATACATAAATCCAAAAATTACCCATAAATGTTCATGAAGTTCATTTTTAATAATAAATGAATAATAAAATTCAAGATACAACACAATCTAAACTTAAAAGAATAAAAAATCTAATTATTTTTTATTAAATAATATATAATAATAATAATAATAATAATAATTATTATTATTATTTATATATATTATATTAATTCGGATTGGGTTGGGTTGAACCGAATTTCTCAACCCTCCAACCCGAAACCCAACCTTACCCATATTTTAATCTAATCCAACCCAATCCTTATAATATGGGTTAAGTAATCCGGGTTATTCGAGTTGAACCTGTATTCTTACACCCCTAAAAGTAACAATCTTACTTTTACCTTCAATTACCATCTTAAAATGTTTTAGGTAGGTAATTAGTATCTGACATTTTTACCTTCGTTTGTTCCAAAAAAATGTTAATCAATGTGGGAATGCAGTTGAGAATAAAATAATAATATATTTTCCTTCCACAATTTTTTCATCCAATAATCCCCCACTTGAATTTTTTTTACCATTGATCCCGCAGTTGAAATTTTTTTAAAACATTTTCATTGAGCAGCCTTTGTCTCTATAATATTGTGCATAAGTAAATGTGTTTGGTGACTTGAACCTTTATGTAGTGACAATAGTTTAGAGTATTGTAAAGTAACTCGTAATTTTGAACTTTACTTCTAACGCTATTACACACACAACATTATTTGAGTGAAGTTCTAAAATAGCTCGTGCTTTATGGCCTTACATGTATACCCCAGTTTAGTGAATGCTCTAGGAATCTGCTTAGAATTCCATAGGAAGTGGTGCTCACTTCCACATTCACAAAGGTAAATCTATCAAGAGTACTCTTGTAGCTAAATACCCTACTTGATATCAAGTATAGATTTCATTAAGAATAAACTTTAGCCTTCTCATACGCTTCAGGATGTCAATCTAATCACTGAATTATAAGAATGAAACTCATAATAATTTAGCATGATTCTTGTCATATTACTTGTAATTAGCTATTACCCATTGAAATTATTTATTGGGATCTCCAGTCTTTCAAATTGGGTTTACCTCATAGTAATTCAATTTTCAATAGGTTCGAGTCTCATTCTTTTGAGGTTTTAAAAACATTTTCTCTTGCCAATCTTTTCGACAAAGGATCAACCAAGTTGTCGTCAGATCGTACATAATCCACTATCACTGCATCAGTAGTGAGAAATTCTCTAATGGTACTATGCTTACAATGTATTTGTCGTCTCTTATCGTTGTAATAATGATTTTGAACTTTTGCGATAGCTGTAGTACTATCACAATGAATTAGTATAGCTAGCACCAACTTTTTCCATGTGGAAATATCTAATAGCAAGCTTCAAAGCCAACTTGCTTCTTCACTAATAGTAGCTAGTGCTATCATCTCTGACTCCATCGTTGACTAGGCTAATATTGTCTGTTTCTTGGATTTTCAAGTAACATCTCCTTCTGCTATATTAAAAATATAGCCACTTGTAGCATTTGAGTCATCTGAGAGGGAGTTTCAATCAGCATATCTATAAACTTCAAGTACAAGGGGAAACTTTTAATAATGTAATCCTAGATTTTGTGTCTTCTTAAGATATCTCATTACTCATTTTATAGCATTCCAGTGTTCTAGATTAGGTCTGTTGGTAACCTACACAGTAATCCTACAGTGTAAGCTATATCTGGTCTAATGCAATCAGCAACATGCCTCAAACTACCAATGATACTAACATACACGGATTGGTTAACATTGTCACTAGTGTTTTTGAACAATTTAATACTAGAGTCATAAGGTGTACAAGCTGGTTTACTTTCGAAGTAGTTATATTTCTTTAGAATCTTTTCTATGTAATGAGATTGATCTAAAGAAATTCCATTTTGATACCTAGAATTACATTAGCTTCTTCTAAGTCTTTCATGTCAAAGTTTGCACTTAACATAGTTTTTACATCATTTATGACGTGCAAGTTCGATCCAAAAATTAACATGTCATCTACGTATAAGCATATGATAGTACATAACCTATCTTCAGTCTTATAGTAGATGCATTTGTCACTCTCATTTACTTTGGATCCTTTGGACATGATTAAGTTGTCAATTTTTTCGTGCCATTGCTTAAGAGCTTGTTTTAGGTTATAGACGGATTTATCTAGTTTATAAACTTTGGATTCTTGACCGCGAACTATGAAACCTTCATGTTGTTCCATATAAATCTCTTCTTCTAAATCACCATTTAGGAAGGTAGTTTTGACATCCATCTGATGGATTAAGAGATTGTTCAGGACAACTATAGAAATCAACACTCTAATTGAGATGATTCTAGTGACCGGGGAAAAAGTATCAAAGAAATCTATATTTTTCCTCTGCCTAAATTTTTTTCTACTCATCTAGCCTTATATTTATCTACTAATCCATCATATTTGAGTTTCTTCCTTAAAACCCATTTACAACCTATTGCTTTGCAGTTAGGGAGTAAGTCAACCAAGTGCCAAATTCTATTGGATTCAAGAGAGTCCATTCATCATTCACAGGTTCTTGCCATAAGTTGACATCTACTGAGGATAAGGCTTATGTTAGATCTTTTGGATTTTCTACGTTATATATTTTGAAGTCTTCTCCAAACTCTTTTATGGTTCTAGCTCTCTTGCTTCTTCTAGATTCAGGATCTATTTTCTTTTCTTGAGTTTTTATCTTAATTGAAGGTAGACTGCTTGAACTTGAGCCCCCACTAGTTTGACTATTTAAACCCTCATTATTTTTAGGTTTAAAAGGAAATCTATCCTAAAAAAAATCTACGTCATTTCATTCTATGATTATTTTATTTTCTAAGTCAAAGAACCTATAGGCCTTACTGTTTTCAGCGTATCCTATGAAAACACATTCATAGGCTTTACTAGCTAATTTTCTTCTCTTTGGAGCAAATATTCTAACATAGACTAGACATCCCCAAATTCTAAGATAAGACAAGTTTGGTATTTTATTCTTAAGGACTTTGTAAGGTGACGTTTTACTGTTTGATTTAGGAATCCTATTAAGGACACAATTAACAGTTTTACTTATTTTACCCTACCAAGATGGTGCTACTTCTGATTCAAGTAAGATAACAACTACTAACTCAGTTAGAGTTTTATTCTTCCTTTCAGCTTTTCCATTTATTTTAGGAGAGTAAGGTGCACTTAATGTGTTCTATATAGTCAGAACTATTATCTATAAAGGTTAGTACACACCTTTTACTGTTCCTAGTTAATATGCCATCAAATTCATATAAGTCAAAATGAATTAATTCTAAAAGTTCCGTTACTCTAGTTACAGACTTATGCGAGGTCTTTGTTATCTTAGCTTGACTACAACATGCATATTTTTCAAATTCATGCATAGATAACATAGATATAAGATTTAACCTACTCATGTTGCTAATTAGTCTTTTATTAACATGACAAAGTCTAGCATGCCAAACATTAAATATACACAACATGTAAGCAGAAGATAAATTCTTATTAATTTCCAAATTCAACTTAAACATATCATCAGTAGTGTAACCCTTTCCCATAAATACATTATTTTTGGTTAAGGTAAACAAGGCTGATCATATGGTTTGAGTGAAGTCAACCTTGTTAAGGAGATATCCTAAGACCAAATTCTTTTGATTTTTTAGAGTATGCAGAACTTCCTTTAGCACAAGTATCTTGTTAGATGTGAATTAATTCAGTTCTACTTCTCCAACACCAGCCACCTTGATTGTGTGATGATCTCCTAAAAGGATATTCTTATCCTTAAACTCATTATATTTTCTAAATAAACTAAGGTCATGACGAACATGGCAAGATGCACCAATGTCTAGCCACCAACCTTCAGACCCCTCAATAATGTTAACTTCAGAACTCATAGCTACAAATCATCTTCTACTAGGTTTGCCTGCGCAACAGGATGATTCCTATTTCTACAATTTCTAGTTAAGTGTCCAGACTTATTACAGTTATAACAAACAATTTATACTATACTTATGGACGAAGGGTTTTTCTGTTTGTTGGATCCACGTTTCATCTTATTTCCTTTCAACTTCAGATACGGTTTCAGAACTGCAATAGGCTTCTTTTTGGAAATTTCGTTTACCTCCTCTTTTTTATCATGCTTTCTCACCTCCTCCTTTATCCTTAATCGCGTAATAAGACTTTCTAGCGAGAGCTCCTTGGTTTTGTGCCTTAGATCGTTCTTGAAATCTTTCCACAGAGGAGGCAATTTGTCAGTTATAACCGCAACTTGAAATTGATTGTCTAGTGTCATACCTTCGTTGATAATTTCATGTCCTATCTTTTGAATTTCATGCGATTGAGCCTAAACGGATCAGTCATCAGTAATTTGGTATCGTAGGTATCGACTCACTGCATACTTTTTTTTATCCCGCTTCCTCAGTATCATATTTCTTTTGTAATGTGTCCCACACCTTATTCGCAGTTGACATGTACTGTAATAGTCATATAACTCATCAGTAAGTCCATTAAGAATTAGATTCTTACATATGAAATCAGTTTTTATCCATGCTACTAGATCCTTGACTGTTCCTCAATTGGATTCGTCTCTAGAACAGTTGGCTTTTTGGTGGTACAAGCGACAACGATCTTCTTCAACGTGAGAAAAAATAACATTTTTTGTTTCCACAATTTGAAGTGTTCTTCTTTAAAACGGAATGGATGGTTGAGATCAGAAGATATCAGATCAGATTGGAATAGTCTGATCATTGAGTAGATCGATAAACGTCTTAAAATTGTTGTTACACTTTGGTCTTCAACTCACGTCTCGACCAGTTTGCCAAACTATTAAATAATAGACATACTATTGCTCGGGAAGAGGATCGATTTTTTTTTTTTGTATTGGAATGAGGGAAAACTAATATATATAGATAGTGTATAGTTGAGGGGCAACCCAACGATCACATGTGTAATGTGAGAGCAAATTGTGGGAGGCAGTAATAAGAGAAAATCAGGGGAGTAAAAAAAAGGTAATAACATTGCAAAACAGTAAGATACCAATTAATTTCTAAATGATTTTTAGTTAATGAAAATAAAAGCATTTAATATTTTAAAAATTCAAAGAAAATTTTAGTAAAAATAATATATATTATTTTATCTCCTCTCTTCCCACCATGCTTGCTTGAGCGCGTGTGGAGATATGTGCATACCTACGTTTGCCTATCTCCTTCCTCCCAAAACTTGGGTGTCTTAAGGGTCCAAACTAGTTGATCAAACAATGAGTATAAACCACACTCAAAATTAATCAATGTGAAATTGCATTTGAGAATAAAATAATAATATATTTTTCTTTCACAAAATTTTCATCCAACAATACTTTATTTAATTTTTATTAAAAATTATCGTTATTAATACATCTTGGCAAGCTTGTAGATTTGATGGTGAACATGAATTTGTATTATGTCAATCATAGATTTTTTTAATAAAAAACCATGTAAACAAATGTTAGATTTACCATAGTTTATTTAATTTTTTTATAAAATTATTATGATTACTAATACATTGTGATAAATTTGCAAGTTTGACGATTAATATTCTAATAGAAGATTTGGAACCTTTTCAAAATACTTGAAATTTCAAAGAAGGTTGAAAGATATAAAACAAAAAATGAAGAAGTTTTAGAGGTGTTGAAAGTCATTATAATTAAAATGACAACTATACATTTCATATTTATTTATTGTTTATAATTTAATAAATTTAGTTACTTAAAATGCTATCAGAATATAATACTTTTCACGCACTCTTTTACCTTATTAATAATCAATACTTATATACAAAATTCAACATTAGTTTAAAAAAACTTATAAAGTTTGTCCATTTTGATGCTCATTCTTGATTTCACAATATGGTAAGTTAGACTTAAATTTGAGTTTGTGCGATTCATTAATTTAATTTTATTGGTGACTTTCAGTGCTGCTCAATTTTACAATGATTATCAACAAAGGTTCAAGGTCAAACAATACTATATGTTGAAATTTATTTTCCTACCTAGACAATAATTATAGATTTTTGCTCCACTTTATATAGTGATCTCAATAAAAACAACAAAACATTTGTTAAATTTAAATGTTGAAAATTTAACAACAACAAAAAAAAAGTACGTAACGAAGTTACTCATTTAGTAACACTAAGTGAGTTCATCTCAAACATTCACTCCCTCCTTTGAGATTGAAAGTTTATCCTTTATCTCTATGGTTAGAATATTAAAAATGTATTAGTTTAATAAACTAATATTCTATTATGTTTCCTTAAAATTGTTGAAGGTTCTCGATTCAATTATCTTTTAGATAATTAAAAAAAAAGAAATTAACACGTCTGTTTAAATGTCTTTAGATTTGATTTTTTTTTTAAAAAGGAAGTCTTTTAGTATTTCTTTAGACACTTAAACCCTTTTTCTTTTATTTATATTGGATTCATGTATATATATTTCTGATGGAGAGAGAAAATATATTTCTTATGGAGAGAAAAATGTGTTTGTGATAATTTTTTCATTTTCTAATTTGGAGAGAGAAAACACATTATTTTGCTTTTCATTTGGTTTCTAGCGGCTCTTTTTCGTTTTTCATATTTAATT
>JBBPDI010090215.1:0-12198 GCA_037974545.1 Cucumis variabilis | reverse complement strand
AACTTTCCTTTATTATCGTAAACATTCAAACTGTTTTGGTGGGCAAGAATTATGGATCTAGGTCAGTTATTACACTAATTATTTGTGCGCTTTCACTCACTAGTTCAATAGGTCTGCATCAGCCAATAATTTCATTATAGCAATGTAATTACCCATTTTTAGCATATTCCCCTTGCCTGAAGGAAGATAAGTTGTTGATTGGTTCTTGCTTGTTTGCTGAACCATCATATGGCTTTCAAATGTTTCTAGATGTAGTGTGTTTTATAACATCACTTGCAACTATTTCTCCATTGAGCCAACTATCTACTTGTTGGGTAATGTAGGGGCCATTAATAATACTCAAGTTTAAGTTTTTTTCAAAATTACATTTTTACACCAAAAGGAACAATGTTTTTAAAGATAAAGGGGCAGTGAAGTGCAGTAGTCTTCTGGGTTTTCACAGGTGAAAAAAAAACATGGACTTTTTTGTTGTGAGGTGCACAATATTTAAAAGTACTAAATAAAGAAGAAAAAGCATAGTTGAAGTGAACTTATGGGAAAAAACCCCTAAACAAGATATTTGGAATTTAGCTTATTAAGTTTGGTTTTTTTAGTTAATAAAGAAGGGAACACCCTAATTATTACTATTTAAAAAAATAATGGAAAATGCCCAAGGACCAGGGCTTTGAGCCTTAGAGTTTCAAAAACAGCTGTTGGTAAGACCTTATTTTTCTTATCTTTTGCCAGACCTATGCCTAGGCATGTGCTTGGAGGGCTTTTTAAAACACTAAAAAGACACACTCAAAAAGTTTGTGGAAGGATATTTACCATCAAGATCCTTTCCTTCATGTTGTCGGTGTGTTGTGGGGCAGGGAAATGAAACATATTTCTAAAGGATCAGTGGGTGGGGGATAAAACCCTTTACACATTGATTCCTTATCTTTATCATTTGACCATCTTAAAAAATTCCTTTGTAGCCAACGTGTTGGTTTGGTCTAGGATCTCCTTTCCATTTCCTCAGTTTCCATCATCCTTTGTTGGATAGGGAAAGTGTCACGACCCTCCAGTCTTTGATAGGAAAGTTTGATTTTAGGATCAAAATAAGAGATGTTCATATTTTGAGTCCTAACCGTTCGGGAGGTTTCACTTACAATTATTTTTTTCATTGTTCGTTGGATCCTTCTCTGGTAAGGGAATACATTTTCCTGGCTCTTTGGAAAATTAAGATATCAAAGAAGGTTAAGTTCGTTGTATGACCAGGTTTTGCATAATTGGACTAACACTTTGGATTGAGTCTCGAGAATGTGGCCTTCTATGATAGACCTATTTTGTTGTATCCTCTATTGGAAGAAGGACAAATACTTGGATTATATCCTATGGAGTTTGTGACTATGCACGCCTCATGTGGAATTTCTTTGTGGACATGTTTGATTTACAATTTGCTGTCATATAATTTGTTTGGGGATGATCTACAACTTTTTTTTCCATCTATCTTTCAAGGATGGCTGTTTCTTGTGGCTTTCTAGGCAGGCTATGCGTGTTATTGTGGGTAGAGAGAGGAACAATAGTGTTTAGAAGGTTGGAAAGGGATCCTAGAGATGTTTGGTCCCTTATCGTAGCCATGTTGCCCTTTGGGTTTTGGTGACAGGTTATGTCTTATTTTACAGCTCAAGAGGCCTTTTCTTTATTAGCCTCCTTTTTGTGGCTTTGTTTATTAGGATGCCTTTTTCTTCTTCTTTTTGAATGTTGTTTCTTCATAAAGGGATAATCTAGCTCTATAATCTTGTACAAATGCAAGCCTCTCTTCAGATTTGCCCTGCCCCTCCCTCTCAAAATCTCCCGAAATCCATAGATCAACAACAAAAAGAGAAATAGAACCCATTGTTAGAAATCCACAAGACAATGGCCTTGTACAATACATCATTCTTTTGCTTGAGATTTTACAATGTTTGGGATTGGTTTCTAGCTGCATTCTTCCCCTCCTGAATGTTTTGAATTCCATTTTTACCTTTCTCATTGTGGATTATTACTTTACTTTGAAATTGAAAATACGCTAAAAGTATTAAATCCAGTGAGGGCTGGATCTTTCTTTCGAATGAATTTGGATGTTTGGCTTTTGGAAATCCTTGCTGGTATACTGTTTATGGGCAAGGCTAAGATTCTTTGGAATTTAACTGTTAGTGCTCTTCTTGAGCTGACTTGGAAGGGGAGAGAAATCACATATTCACAGATTTTTTGTAGACGATGGTTTTAGAGAAATTCTTTTGTTGGTACTGCCTTCTCATGATTATCTCTTTTCACTTCTTGTCATGGTTTTCTTTTCTCTGGTTGAAAGACTCTTTTGGTTAGCGTCGCTGTTGGGAAAGAGTTTTAGGTCTAACAATTGTAGTTATTTGCATTTTATATAAGTTGTTTTTTTCTACTTGAGTTGTACATTAAGTTTTCATGTGCGTGGGATTCATTTTCTTTTAATCTCCCGTTGGGGTTATTATCTTCTATTTTGTTTTTATCTAATTGGGAAATCATCTTATAAACTGCTAGCATTTTGGGACTTCTTCCTTCTGTTTTGGTATTTTTTTTATAGCCGAAATTTCATTATCCCCCTTTGGGGAAAAAAGGATCTAAAAATGTAGTGACCTAATGCGGTTGGAGTTTCATAGATAACATCATCTTTTTTATATTAATTTTATACGAGCCCTTAAGAATTTAGTTTCTTTTTCAATTTCATATCCATTTGATTTCAACTGGATTATAATCAAAACTACTTTCCAAGAAAATGTTCCAATTTTGCAGATTAAAGTTGCTAGACTCATGTGTTTTTGTTAGAATCTTTTCCTTATTTTCTAAATATTTTCCTTTGTTAGAATCCTAGAATATTTATGGAAAGATTATGGGAATATTTTTCTTATTTTCTAAATCTTTTCCTTTTTTATTCCTTGTATACTCTATTTATTCTCCCTTGTACCTATTGTATTATTCATTAGAAAATAATAACAACAAACAGTCGTGATTTTTCTCCCGGTACTTGGGTTTCTACGTAAATTGGTGTGCGCTCTTTGTCTCTCCTTTCAATATGATATTGGAGCGGGACAATGAACACACCTTAGAAACCCTGAAAAATGAAACCACTGATGAAAATCAAGTAGAAGAGACAGCCACCAGTTTTAGTGCCGCTGTTGCCGCTACCGTCGATGCTTGGATGAGTGTTGCCATCGATGAATGGTTTAGGCGACTACAAAATACTTCTAAAAATAAATTTTCGTCAGTTCTGCACCGTCGAACAAGTCTCACGCGCAGCCACGCGCCTTCCACGCACCGCTGCCGGAGTTGCACGTGCCAATTTTTCCTCAGACGGCTCTGGCCATCCCATCTGTCCAACCCTTTTCTTCATCCATGGCCTATATTGCTTCCCACGCCCCGATTTATGTTCAGCCACCTAATTTCGATCGGCCACCACCGCTTCTGTCGTCAAATCTGTATGCCCTACTTCCCACTGACCCTAGCTATCATCCCGATGTTAAGAATCCTTAAATTCACTCAACATTTGAGGTTGGTGAATCTTTGGCACATTCCAATCGTAAAGTGAAAGCTTCCTCGGGAATAGCTCAACAACAACTGGAAGGGCTTCGACAACAGATAGCAGCACTTGAGACTACCTTAGGGACGACATCCAATATTTCTGCACCGATGTATTTTGAGAATCCAGCAAACTCGTTCCCTAATTTATCTCCTCCTTTATGTGACTAATACAGTGGCTCAGTCTTCAGTGTATTATCTTTTAGGAGAAAAGTTGAATGACAATAACTATTTCTCAAGGTCTCAGTCAATAAAGATGGTCCTTGAAGGACAACATAAATTTAGCTTTTTGACAGGGGAAATACCTCGCCTCCCATCGGGCGACCCACAAGAACGATACTGGACGACAGAGGACTCTATTCTTTGGTCCATATTGATCAACAGTGTGGAACCTCAAATTGGCAAGCCGTTACTGTTTGCTGCAACATCCAAAGATATTTGAGACACGACCCATACACTTTACTCCAAATGTCAGAATGCCTCTCGCCTATACACGCTGAGAAAGAAAGTTCATGAATGCAAGCAAGGAACCATGGATGTCATATCCTTTTTTAATAAGCTTTCTCTTATCTAGCAAGAAATGGACCTATGCAGAGAACTAGTCTGGCGTGATCCCATTAATGGTGTGCATTACTCTAGAATTGAAGAGAATGACATGATTTATGACTTTCTTGCTGGTCTTATTACTAAGTTTGATGTAGTTCGAGGGCGTATACTAGGCCAAAAACTGATTCCTTCCTTGATGGAAGTTTGTTCTGAAATCCGCCTCGAGGAAGATCGCACAAGTGCTATGAATATTTCTGCAACTCCTATTATTTACTCTGCTGCTTTTAGTGCGAGGTCTTCTAACAATGGCAGTGACAAGCATAATGGAAAACTAATTTCTGTCTTTGAGAATTGCAAAAAACAATGACATCCCAAAGAACAATGTAGGATGTTACATGGTCATCTCCTAGGAGGTAAGAAACGCCCTCCCAACGACAAACAAAACACAGGGCGGACATATGTGAGTGAGTCTGTTGAACCTCCTCAACAATCTGATCGACACAGGAACCAAACCGATCCCAGTCCTGCTACTTTAGGTGCCATTGTCCAATCGGGTATACCTCACTCCTTCGATCTTATTAGTGTTGATGGGAAGAACCCCTGGATTCTAGATTTTGGTGCCATAAATTATTTGACTGGGTTTTCTGAACAATTTGTGTTGTTACATTCCTTGTGCTGGCAACGAGACAATTAGAATTGCAGATGGCTCCTTGGCCCTATTGCTGGAAAGAGAAAGATTTCTCCCTTTGCAGGGCTCTCCTTAAATAATGTTTTGCATGTGTCCAAACTTTCTTATAATTTGCTTTTGATAAGCAAGATAACTCATGAATTAAACTGCAAAGCAATATTCTTACCTGATTCTGTCTCTTTTCAGGACTTGAGCTCGGGGAAGATGATTGGCACTGCCCGGCATAGTAGGGGATTTATCTCCTTGATGATGATACCTCTTCTAGTAGCAATTCTAGGATTAGTCTCTTATCTTCCTATTTTACTACTTCTGAACAAGACTGTATGTTGTGACATTTTTGTTTAGGCTACCCTAATTTCCAATATATGAAATATTTATTTCCACATCTCTTTTCTAAATTGATGTGTCTACCTTATCTTGTGATGTATGTATTCAGGCCAAACAACATTGAGTTTCTTTTCCTTCACAACCATACAACCCAACCCAACCCTTCACTCTTGTTTATAGTGATGTCTGGGGACCATCCAAGATAACAACCTCATCTGGAAAACGGTGGTTCGTAACCTTCATTAATGATCATACCCGTCTTACTTGGGTTTACCTTATCACTGATAAATCTAAGGTTCCTTTATTTTCCAAAATTTCTATCACACCATCGAAACACAATTCCATAAAAAAATGCTATTCTTCGGAGTGATAATGGGCGGGAATTCCAAAACCATAACCTTAGTGAATTTCTAGCTTCCAAGGAGATTGTTCATAAAAAATCGTGCGCCTACACTCCTCAACAAAATGGAGTGGCCGAGCAAAAAAACCGTCACCTTTTGGAAGTAGCCCGTTCCCTTATGCTTTCCACTTCTCTTCCTTCATACTTTTGGGGAGATGCTATTCTTACAACAGCTTATTTAATCAATAGAATGCCTTCTCTTATTCTCCACCTTCAGACTCCCTTAGATTGTCTTAAGGAGTCTTACCCATCTACTCTTATTGTTTCTGAGGTTCCTCTTCGTGTGTTTGGGTGTACCGCTTATGTCCATAATTTTGGCCCTAATCAGATCAAATTTACCCCTCGAGCTCAGGCATGTGTGTTTGTTGGGTATCCCCTTCACCAATGTGGTTATAGATGTTTTTACCCGTCGTTCAGGAAATACTTTGTCACTATGGACGTTACTGTCTGTGAGGATCGACCTTACTTTCCCGTTAGCCATCTTCAGGAGAGAGTGTGAGTGAAGAGTCTAACAACACCTTTGAATTTATCGAACCTACTCTTAGTGTCGTGTCTGACATTGATCCTCATCCCATAGTCGTACCCACAAACCAAGTTTCCTCGAAAACGTATTGCAGGAGGAATCTCAAAAAGGAAGTCGATTCCTCTACTAGTTAGCCGTCGGCTCTAGTCCAAGACTCTAAATGTCCTCGAGATCAAGTTATGGAAAACCGTACTGAACCTTGTACTAATAATACAATAAGTGAAAATGACAGGTCTAATGTTGCTGTTCTTGGAAATGTGGAAGAAAAGAACAGTGGTGATAAGACTGAGGTCAGAATAGAAATCAGTAATAATGAAGTTGAACAGGGTCATGCAGAAAAACTTGATGAGTATGTTCTCTCTTGACATTCCTATTGCTCTGAGAAAAGGTACCAGGTCTTGTACTAAACATCTCATTTGCAATTATGTTTCTTATGATAATCTTTCTCCACAGTTCAGAGCTTTTACAGCAAGCCTTGACTCTACCATAATATCGAAAAATATCTAGACTGCTTTAGAGTATCCTGAATGGAAGAATGCTGTCATGGAAGAGATAAAAGCTCTTGAAAAGAACAGTACTTAGGATATTTGTACTCTACCCTAGGGACACACAACTGTGGGATGCAAATGGATGTTCTCTCTTAAATACAAAGCAGATGGTACTCTTGACAGACACAAGGCAAGGTTAGTTGCAAAGGGATTTACTCAAACCTTTGGTATTGATTATTCATAAACTTTTCTCCAGTTGCTAAGTTAAATACTGTTAGAACTCTGCTATTTATTGCTTTGAACAAAGATTGGCCTTTATACCAGTTGGATGTTAAGAATGCTTTTTTGAATTGAGACCTTGTGGAGGAAGTCTACATGAGCCCCTCGCCTGGATTTGAAACCCAGTTCGGTCAGCAAGTGTGCAAACTCCAAAAATCCCTATATGGTCTGAAACAATCTCCCAGAGCATGGTTTGACAGATTTACTACCTTTCTCAAGTCCCAAGGGTATAGTCAGGGGCACTCTGATCATGCTTTATTTACAAAGGTTTTCAAGACAGGTAAGATTGCTGTTCTAATAGTTTATGTGGATGACATTGTTTTGACTAGAGATGATCAGATAAAAATCAGTTAACTAAAGCAGAGAATGGGTGATGAATTTGAAATCAAGGATTTGGGAAATCTGAAATATTTCCTTGGAATGGAGGTGACCAGATCTAAAAAAGGTATCTCCGTGTCTTAAAGAAAATACGCTTTTGGTTTGCTAACCGAGACAGGTATGTTGGGATGTCGTCCTGCTGACACTCCTATTGAATTTAACTGTAAACTAGGAAATTTTGATGATCAAGTTTTAGTTGATAAAGAACAACATCAGCGCCTCGTGGGTAAATTAATTTACTTATCCCATACTCGCCCTGATATTTTCTTTGCTGTGAGTGTTGTCAGCCAGTTTATGCAGGCTCCTTATGAGGAACACATGAAAGTTGTCAACAGAATTTTGAGATACTTGAAATCAACACCTGTTAAAGGGCCGATGTTTAGAAAAACAGACAGAAAGACCATTGAGACATATACTGACTCGGATTGGGAAGGATCTGTTGTTGATAGAAAGTCTACCTCTGGTTATTGTACCTTTTTTTGGGGCAATCTTGTAACTTGGAGGAGTAAGAAGTAAAGTGTTGTGGCCAAGAGTAACGCTGAGGCTGAATACAGAGCTATGAGTTTGGGAATATGTGAGAAAATTTGGCTTCAGAAAGTCCTCTCGGATCTTCATCAGGAATGTGAGTCACCATTGAAGCTTTTCTATGATAATAAAGTCGCTATTAGTATTGCTAACAACCCTGTTTAACATGATAGAACTAAACATGTTGAGATTGATCGACATTTCATCAAAGAAAGACTTGACAGTGGGAGCATATGCATTCCGTACATCCCTTCGAGTCAATAGGTTGCTGATGTTCTTACCAAGGAGCTTCTCAGACCAAACTTCGACTTTTGTGTTAGCAAGTTGGGCCTCATTGATATTTACGTCCTAACTTGAGGGGGTGTTAGAATTCTTTCCTTATTTTCTAAATATTTTTCTTGTTAGAATCCTAGAATGTTTATGGGAATATTTTCCTTATTTCCTAAATCTTTTCCTTTTTTATTCTCTTGTACCTATTGTATTATTCATTAGAAAATAACAACAACAAACCATCATGGTTTTTTCCCTGGTACTCGGGTTTCCACGTAAATTGGTGTGTGCTCTGTCTCTCCTTTCAATAGTTTTGTTTGAATATATCTGCCCTAACACTCAGATTGAAATTATCTAGGCCAAGGACACTTACTTTTGGGAGGATCGGTCGGTGGGGGAGAATCCCCTTTGTTTTGTTTTTCCACATCTGTATCATCTTTCCTCGTCCAAAAATTGTACTATCTCAGATCTTTTGGTGAGATTTGAGAATTCTGTCTTTTTCTTCCAGATTCTGTTGTAACTTGACTAATAAGGAGACAACAAAGGTGGCCTCTCTTCTTTCTTTGCTTGAGCGGTACTCTGTTAGAGAGGGGAGAAGGGATGCCCATGTTTGGCATCCTAATCCTAGTCCGGTTTCTCTTGCAAATTTCTGTGTAGTCTGTTGTTGGATCTCGTTCCCCCTAAGGAGTTGATCTTTGATGTGGTGTGAAGGACTAAGATTCCAAGAAAGTTAGGTTCTTTATCTGGCAAGTCTTGCTTGGTTGGGTTAATATTGTTGATAAGCTTGTTAGGAGAAGGAGTTCGCTTGTCCGACCTTTTTGTTGTATGCTGTGTCGGATGGCGGAGGAAGATCTTGATCATCTCATTTGGGATTGCCAGTTTGCTAGGGCTATATGGTGCTCCTTCCTTTAGGAGTTTAGTGTTAGCTTTGCTAGTTTGAGTAGTGTTAGAGCAACGATCGAGGAGTTCCTTTCCATCCGCCTTTTAGTGATAAAGGGGACTGTTGGTGAGATATATTTAAATTTGCTTTCAATCACCAGCTTAAGCTTTTGGGTAAATTGGTAGTTTAATATGATATTAGAGCAGGTGGTCTAGGGAGGTCCTGTGTTCAAGCCCCTGCATTGTCGTTTCCTCTCCAATTAAAATCAATTTCCACTTATTGGGTCTTTCAAATATTTCAAGCCCACAAGTGAGGTAAAATTGATTCCACTTGTTGGGCCTTTCAAATATTTCAAGCCCACAAGTGAGGGGAGTGTTGGTGATATATAATTAAATTTGCCCTCAACTGTTAGCTTAAGATTTTGGGTAGCTTAAGATTTTGGGTGAATTGGCAGTTTAGTATGGTATTAGAGCGCATTGTCATTTCCTCTCCAATTAAATTGATTCCACTTGTTGGGCCTTTCAAATATTTCAAGCCCACAAGTGTGGGGGAGTGTTGGTGATATGTATTTAAATTTGCTTTCAACCACCGGCTTAAGCTTTTGGGTAAATTGGCAGTTGAATAGGGGCTTTTCATGGCTTGCCGAGATGTGCACGGTTAATTGGGAGATTTGGGGCTAGAGGAATGATATGGTGTTTAAGGGTAGAGAGAAGAGGCATGGTGAGATTTGGTTTTTGGTTAGATTTCACGTGTCTCTTTGGGCTTCGGTTTCAAAAAACTTTTGTAACTATTCTATAGACAATATTTTACTTAGTTGGTCCCCCTTCTTTTAACGGGGTGGTTTTGTGGGGATGGTTTTTTTTGTGTGTATGTCATTGTATTCTTTCTTTTTTTCTCAATGAAAATTGTTTTCATGAAAAAAAAAAATAAAATCTAGGCCAATTCGAAATCTTGGATTTCCATTTTTGTTTCAACTTTTAATTGACCTGGATATTGAAGAAGCATTGCCCTCATTAGTCTTTAGTCATATTAATGCCTTTAGCATTTGGTTTTGCCGCAGATAAGGATCAAATTTCAAGAGGAGAGAGTGCAGAGATGGTTCCCAGATTTCTAATTCAGCGGCTAACACCATACTTGGGAGCACGTATCCGAGAGAACCAAAGGCTTCTTAGCTCTTCTGTTTCAGCTTATCAAGAAGCCTCTTCTTCGTTGATAACTTCATCTGCGGGCGTTGATACAATTCACATGACAGATAACTGCATTCGGGTATCCCTGCTCTTTATGTAATCCTTTTTGTGCATTTACCATATGGTTAGAAATTATTCATCTATTTCACTGGCATTATTGTTTTAGTTTTTGATTTTCTGGACTATCCTCATTTTGTGCACTATTTGGACCTATAATTTCTTGGTTGTAGGATTTTAATGAACTATTGCCTTTAACACGATTAAAATATGAGTGAAGAATTTGAGATTTGGGCATTTTCTTGTTATTGCTTCAAATTTGGGCATTTGCTTTGCATATGTGGTCCCCTAAAGCGAGGCTTAATTTATGATACCAAAACTGAAGTATTAAGAAGAATATATGGTGCCAGTTATAATAATTGTCTTATTCTTAATTTTTTAAAGAACTTTAAATAAATGAAAGGAAGTGAGACTTATAAACTTAGGAATGAACTGTTCACAACTAGATGTATGATGTATTATCTGTTACCAAAGGGCTAAATTGGTTAATACTTGTAATTATGTTATTCATCACGGTTGACATAGTCCTTGATATTCATGCTTTAAAAGCATTCTTACCATCATTTTTCTACACATTTTTTTCCCTGCTGCATTTAAGTTTTGAATAATGACTTTCTGCTGAGTATTGAGATGCCCTTGCAGAGGATGAAAGAATTGCAAGAACCCATGGAAGAAAAGATGCTTCGGTTGAGTGTAGAAAATGGGGGATGTTCTGGGTTTCAATATGTTTTCAATTTGGATGACAAAACCAATCCAGATGATAGGTCTATTAAATAGCTTATTCTCACTTCTTAATTTGGATTTTCACCTAAAGATTGCCGATGATGTTTGCTTTCACTCTTTAAAACTTTACCCCTTTCCCTCCTTTCATGTTTGCAGGGTGTGTGAGAAGGAAGGAGTTAAATTGGTAGTTGATAACATCTCATATGATTTTGTCAAAGGAGCAACAATTGATTATGTTGAGGAGCTGATTCGTTCCGCTTTTGTTGTGAGTAAAACCTATGTCTCACCATTTGCTGGATCACTATTGTTGCTTGGATATATTTGTTATTATTTGGGAAAAATATTGGGTCCTAGATGTTGGGTCTCTTCCACGTTGGTTCCTAAGTTTCAAAATGTTACACTTTGTCATTAAGTTTTAATTTGATTTTAATTTAGTCTTTAGATTTCAAAATATTACGCTAAAATTTGAATTTTGTTTTAATCTAGTCACAAGTTTCAAGATTTACACTTTTTAACCTCAATTTTTAAATAGGATACCCACTTCAATCTTTAACTTTAATATCTAAAATTAATTATGAAGTGAAGTTTCAAAATTAACTTCAATATTGATGAAGAAATAATGAAACATAATCCATTATATTTTCCTTAATTATTTTTAAATAGTGTTTAAAAGTGAGTATTGAGTGAAAATAAAGGTTGAAAATGTAAATCTTGAACCTAGAGACCAAATTGAAACAAAACTCAAACACTTAGTTCAAATTGTAACATTTTGAAATCTAAAGACTAAATTGAAATCAAACTCAAAACTCATTAAAGGCTTTTGTAGGTGACCATTTAGTTTAGTTTTTTTTTTTTTTTTTTTTTTTAAATCAAGTTTATCAACAGCTTCCTTTTATTACTTTCTATGCTTTGAAGAAAAAGGTAAATTTCAAACGCTCGTTTTTATTTTTAGAAATTGACTAAAGAACTTTATGGGGCGTTTGGGACAAGGTGACCACAAATCCAAGTGATTTTGGAGGGAGGCTATGATTTTTAAAATACTCCTAAATTTTGCTATAACATATAAATAGTTTAGTTCATTTTTCTATATGTAAGAAGTTGCCAAACAAAAAAAACTAAATAGTTACTAAACGATGTTTAAAAGTATAACATTTTGAAACTTAAAATTAAACGAAATTAAATCCAAAATTAGGAGACCAAAAAACTTATATATCTCATTTTACATCATATATTTTTTCATTTATTTGACAACAAAAGTAGTGCTAATCCAGAGGTTGAATTCTTGTAATATGCCTTATGCAGGTGACCACAAATCCAAGTGCTGTTGGTGGCTGTAGTTGTAAAAGTTCTTTTATGGTGAAACAATAATCAT
>JBBPDI010090201.1:0-12198 GCA_037974545.1 Cucumis variabilis | reverse complement strand
TAAAATACTCAATCAGGAGTGTTGGGGAGTGGATTAAGAATTTTGAACCGTCGTAAAAATAATTAGTGTTATTTCTTCTTACTCACACTTAATTATTTATATGAGAAGTTAGATGTTTAGTAATTTACTTTGACTGATCATTGTGTTAAATAGTAGTTTATTTTTTACTTTAAATTGCTTTGATTTAGTTGCAAATTTCATTTTAATTTTTAAGGTTTTTAATTTTTAAATCAACCATGTTCACCCTCTAGTGTTGTCATACATGATCCTATAATCTCTTAAAATGAAGTGTAAATTTGAGGATCTTGAGAGTTGTTACGAAACATTCAACTAAACCATGGTTCGGTCAAATTTATTCTCAACCTTGTCCAAAGAAAATAAGAAAAAGATGTGATAGAATTTAAAATCCACATATAAAAATTAAAATGAGTAAAAAGAAAAATTAATTATTTAAAGACGCTTGTTATTATTTTTTTCAACCTCTCTTCTTGTTATTCTTTGCTCTCTTTTTGTTTAAATTACGTCATTTCTTGAATTACTTCATTGCAATCCATGGAATCTAATTTGATGGAGAATTTTCATTATGATTTACTGATGGACTATATTCTCTAAGAGATTCAGTTATGTAGATACCATAAAGGATGATATGGCTTAGGCCAACAAGTACATTAGCATTGCATTAATGCTTTCTATTTCTTTTGTTACATAGGGCATGTAGTGTTTCCTAAGTTAAATTGGTATTTAAGTTAACATGTGCGTTAATATTGAGAAGGCTGAGATGTAAGTGAAACTTATAAAGGAATATGGGACTAAAAGCCTAGTAATAAGCTGTCACATGTTTTTAAATAAAGACGCACTATTGGACTAAGAGATTATATGAATTTACATAAGATCTAATTAATTAGCTATAGAAATATATAGGATTAATTATATGAATTTGTTAAGCAAGATTGACGAGAAGGTGTTCTCGGTTCATAGGATAGTGATGCGACTGTGATTGCATAGCCTAATATCAACATGGGAAATTTTTAAAAATAGTAAAATAAATTAAAATATTTACAAGATATATCAATTTTTTTTTTTGAAAGATATTGTAATAAATGTTGGTGTGGGGATTTGAACTTGGGACCTTCTGTCCACAGGTCCGTACAGGTGTCAGCTGAGCTAAGCTTTTGTTGGCACTATAACAAAAATTTTTAATTCTATCACTAATAGTCTTCTATCACTATAGCATATCAATGGCTATCCGTGATAGAATTTACTATAGATTGTAAATATTTTGTAAAATCTATTATTTTTAAAAATTCTCCTATCAACGTTTAATGATCTAAATAAAATTTTAAAAGTATAATTAGCATTGGTCTATTAGTTGTATATATATCATCATTATTGAATTCATTTTCAAGCAAAACAACGGTGTATCATTAGTAAATCAATATTTCTTTTACTACTGTTAGTAATATATATCAACACTCATGCAAAACTTAATTTCAAAGTGTAAGATTGGTATATGAATTGTTATCAACATTCATTCTAAATAATAAATCGATAGAATGAATTGAAACTTAAAAATGAGTGTTTAATAAAGAAAAATCAAGAGTAAATCTTGAGATCTAAGCACCAAATTGAAACAATCACAAAAATCTTAAAAAGTAAATTTGTAGCATTGTATATAAAATCAACCGACTAAAATGAAACTAAACTTAAAATTTAAAGAATTAAATGTGCAAACATAAACAGAGGACAAAAAAGACATTGATCAAAATCTTAGAAACCAAACAAAAAAATATTGCCCCTTCAATTAGTGGTTTAACATTTTATCCTTTCTTGATTTGAAAGGACAAAAGAGGTCGAAGGAATTAGGTTGAGTCTTTTTTGCATGTGCTTAAAAAATTGGTCATGATCAGAATTTTAAAACTGGAATTATTTATTCTTTATAACTATATATAGAAAAAGAAATATGCATAAATTAGGTTAACCTCATTGTCTCTCTTAGGAGTATTGGCAAAGAATTTGAATGAGTGTTTGCTTGGAGTGAGATGGTGGGAATGGGAATAATATTTTCATAGGAGAAAATGAAAATTTGAAGAATGAAACATAAGTTTGAAGTTTGTGTTTAGGGTTTAGGGTTTAGGGGTAATTATTATTCAATCTTTAGGGAACAATACTTTTTATTTCTTTCATTGCTTTGTGAGTGTTATTGACCAACAAGGAATCCTTTGCAAACACTTTGAATAATTTCAACTTTGAATTGTTATTTCCTTTTTTCCTTCGGTTATAAATTTTACTTTTCATGTATTTTCACATCTCAAGCTGCACTTCACCACATGGGTTGTCTAAGTTTATTCCTAAGTTTTTTCTTAGGAATAACACAAGTTCATTTCTAATTCTTTGTATCTCACATTTTAGTAAAAAGTATTTAAGTTTTGTAGGTGTCAATAAACGTAATTAAATTTAGACAAAATCTGTTTTAAATAAGAAGACTTCTGAAAATATTTACAAAGATACCAAAATGTCACAATCTATCCGGTTCATCCTAGATAAATAATGACATTTTGTTATATTGTGTAAATATTTTGGTTGGTTTTGCTATATTTGAAGATAACTCTTAAATCTACCTAAAAAAATGTTAATTTACATAAACGTAACAAAACCAAAAAATATTTACGGCATGTGTAACAAAAAAACAAATGTCTATGAAGCCAGTAAAAATATTTCATAATTTTCCAGATTTGCCCTAACGTCATTTCTCTTTTTTCTTCTTTTTTCTTTTGTGATTTCTCCTCTTCTAGATTTCTTCATCTCCTCGTCTATATTTTCTTTTTTCTATTTTTTAAACAATTTATTCTTTTGTTTAAATATCCAACTTCATCTTTATCATTTTTAGCACTAGATTTTTCGAAGCTATTTCACGATTGTTTCAATATTCTTCTTCATCTTCCTCATATTCGAGAATATCAAAATTGTTTAAATATTATTTTAAATGATCAACACGATTGTCTACCATTATCAACACAATCGTTTGAATTTGAAGTCTTTTTTTCATCGTTTAAAATAAACTACACAGTCATTTACCATGGTCAATACGATCGTTTAAATTTGAAACTTTTTTCCATCGTTTAAAACGAATTACACGGTCATGTTAACAAATGGCATACCATAGCAACACGATCGTTTAAAATGGAAGGCTTTTTTCTATCGTTAAAAAAAACTACACGACGTGTATCACAACCTCAACAATCATAGATTATTAGTTTAGATTGTAGTACACAATTTTCCTTCGGTATTTAATTTTACATCATTTTACTACACTACAAGAAAAACCACTTTCAAAGTACTGGCACATAAAACATGTTAAAAGTAAAAATATGCCACTAATTAAAAGTATAGCAAGCTAAAGCTAAAAATGTTATTGTTTCTGCGTAGCTAGAGATTTTAGTGTCATATCCACCGTCCGCCACCAAAAGACAACTTTTAGCATTACTAATACTCACTTTTAACAACACGTTGTGTCGTTAATTATTTGCCTTATGCAGTGACTTTGCAAGTTTATCAATAAATTTAAGTTTTAGTAACATATATGACTGTTATTAAAGGTGAACCTAACTATGCTATATGTATTGTAAATATAATTATGTAGATATTCATAATCTACAACATTCTTCTTATAACTCTCTCTTTATTCCATGTTGTAACATTCATCCTATTGAATTCTATAGTGTAACATATACCAAGAGATGTCCTATAAATAGAAGTATGTGGTACTTTTGTAAGACACACCACAATTGAGTTCAATTGTTCTCTACTTCCTTTCTTCCCTATTTCTTCTCTTTGGTTGCTTCATTCTCCCTATTTAGTTTCATTGTTCTTGTTTTATAACAATATGTATATAATAAAACTAATCTGATATTTATATACACAACTTAACTTTCATCAAACCAAACAATTAACTGATTCAAAACAACAGAAGTAATATAATTATTTGTTCATCAAACTTTAATTATACCTGGTTAACATAAATGGATAAATTTAGTCAACTTCCCTATATTATACATACACATACTGCACAAGTCATACCAAACTCCTAACACCAAAAATCAGGGGCAAATAATGGGAATCTAATTACCTTAAATTTGTTGGTGTAAAACCTAAGGGTCGAAACGGTTCGGTTTGGTTGAATCGATTTATTGGTTCAAACCAAATTGTCGAACTTATTTATGCAGTTCGATTCGATTTTAAATTTGACTTTGGTAATTTTAAAACGTTTTAAAATAATTGTGTTAGTTTTAGTTTTAAATTTTGTTTTGTTCTTTAAATTAAAAGCGGTTCGGTTTTACTCTTTTTTTAATTATAAAAATATAAAAATAAATATATGGAACTCAAAAGCAGTTTGATTCGATTTCAAATTTATTTAAACAGAACCTAACAAAAAATTTCTACTTCATTGAGTATTTGATTCGGTTTTAAGAAATGGTTTGACTTTTGCGGTTTGCATGACCACCCCTAATTAATAAAACCTCGCAATTCTACAACAGAAATAAGAAAATAACATAGAAATTAAATAAAGTAATAAAAATTGAAAACACATCTGAAGAAAAACAACAAAGTTGAAAGAAATCCACTATGTGAAAGTCTATTAGAATGATTATCTCTTTCCCAATGCCAATTACAAAACACTCTCAAAACTTTTGACTTAGTGCTCATACCTTTTCTCCACTCTCCAACTAGAGAATACAAAAGGAATTTAATTATTGGAGCTAGTACACTAAAACTTTAAAGTGTTTCTAATCAATACTTTTACAAACAAAGTAAGTGAGCTTCTTATATAAGTTTTGAGCCATCCATCTTTCTACAAAATAATCAAATGTGAGATAATTGTACTTTTAATATTTTATTAAAAATCCAAACAAAATTAACATTCTTGGAAATTTTAGATACATGACAACTTTCTCTTTTATTTTGTCTTGATATAATGAAATCGTTCGTAATCTTTAGAAACCTTTCATTCTTCTTGTAAAACTTTCTTTAGTCCCTACACACATAATATAAATCAAGAAGGTAATTGGTTTCAACACAGTTAATAAAATCGTTCGTTTTAACACTGTTCATTCAAAGAACTCTTTCATTTTCTTTGTAAAAGAATCACAATAGATATACAAATAAAATAGAAAATTCTACTTTGCGTACCTTATAAAAGATTTAAAGTTACTATTCTTGAAATTTTAAAGGATAAAATATTTGAGTTAGTGTAAAAAATAGAGTTTGTATGCCAAAGAACAAACGGACTTGGATGGGAAGAGGCGATAAAACTCATTAACCTGGGAATGGAACTTAGAAGTGAGGAGGAAATAGAGGGAGAATAATGGAGGAAAAACTGAAGGGTGGGGAAGATTGAAGGAGTTGATGAAAGGGAGATGGGAAATAAAATATGGCAGAGGAAGGATGAGGGGCAAACCAAATGGGGGAAGCTGGGGTGGACAAATGGACCTTTTTATTATAACTTTTATTTAGTTTTGCTTTAATAGCAATTTTTTCATTCATTTTTATTATAACTTTTAGTGATTGTTTTAGTGAAAATGATTTTTTAAACTTTTCATATTGTTATTATAACTTTTCTCCAAATTTGAAAATTTTCATTTCAATTAATTCACATTTCTCTTTATTCCATCTTCTATCTACCAACTATTCACATTCTCTATCTCTTAAAGAAATCAAATCATGTTTTTCTATTCACTTCTAATTTTTTTTCTCTTTCTTTTTATTTTGTTGTCTATTTTTTTTATATAGAAGTATATTTGTGTTTATTTCTTCATTTATAGGTTTCTTTTTTTTTTTTAATTTTGTTGTCTGTTTTTTTTATATAGAAGTTTGTTTGTGTTTATTCTTTCATTTATAGGTTTCTTTTTACTACACAGCTTAAGTTAAGTTAGGGAATCCTTTTTTAATATAACCATGGAACTCTTGCTCATGTTTTTTTCTTCATTTAATTTTTTTTTTATTAAAGCTATTTTATTAATGAAATGGTTGAATGACTTATGCTTTGATTTTCTTAAAAGAATGTAAATATTTTTAAAATTTATTAAGTAAAAATAAAGGTAATAAAATGTGTAAAGCAAGAAATATTAAAGTGTTTCCTTTAATTTTTTACCAACAAAATCATTAAAAAAAATTATGATTTCATTTATAATTTTATAATTTCAAAAGAAATATGATTTTGGTGGATGTTTTACCCTTTCATTATAATTTTTTTTTTTGTCTTAAGTGACAATTTTACCATTTACATAGATTTAATGTTATTTTCATATTTAGCAAGATAGAACTTACACTTGTTTAACTTTTCATCATTATTTTTTTAAAAAAAAGGTTTTGATCTCATAACTAATATTAGTTAATGCTCTATGTTATTAGGTACATAATGTAACTTTTCCATCTTCCATAATTGATATTACATAATGCTATATGTTATTACACAACTAACAACTTTTCTATCTTCCACTTTATTTAGATATATATAAACTAGATGTTAAGTTTGCAACGTGTAAGCTCAAGATGTTAAAAAAGGGAATTTGAATTGTGCAAACAAATCAAATTCAAAGATACATTTGAAAAATGATAACATTGTCTCTTTACTGAAAAAATTCATTTTCACTCATTACGAAGTGAATATAAAAAGAATATAAATATTAAAATATTAAAATGTTCCAATTTCATAAAGTTAAAGTTAAAAATGTAACTTTTTCGTGTGTGATTTTCAATTGCATCGCACGCATTGTTTACTAGTACATATAAATTTTCCTATTTCAGTAGTTGCTAAAAGTTGTTTATATTTAGTTGTGCAAGTTGACACGTCACAAAATCTTGTGTTGATTTGACCGAGTTGCTAATAGTAAGTTTTTGTAACATTTTTTAACATGTTGCTATAAGTTGTCTTTTCCAACAAAAATTGCTTGTCGCTAAAAATGTGTTACTGAAATTATTTTTCTTGTAGTTATATATATTATAGTTGATGTGTCTGCATGCATGCATGATCTACCCAACGATTTTAGTTTTTGTATGTGTTCTCTAATTTTTGTAGTTCTTTAATCTCTAATTCTTCTTGTCGCAATATGATCGCAAAGCGGAGAGGCCAACATTCTTAATTATTTAATTTTAAAACAAATAGATTTGGAATCGTCATCAACCATATTAAGACGTGATTGAATATCCAATTTAAAAACTATTTTTCTACCTAAATTCAAATTTAAGTTTGAAAGCTCATTATGAGTATGTAGGAAAGGTGTTACCACACTACAACATCCATAAAAATTGTTACATAGTTTTAATTTTTTTAAATCTAATCACAATGATTCACAAAACAATACTTTTATTTGATTTTTTTAAAATGTCTCATAGCTCTCAAAAATTATGGGGCATAAGAATCACTTAAAACATGGAATTTATTTTATTTTCAAAAAATAATTTCATTCATCTTAAAAATATAAATATATCAAACTTTGATATTTTAATCTACTATGAAAAATTTTATATAAAAAATTAATGAATTAAAAAAACCACATTTTAAATTAGAATTGTTGTTGATGTTTTGTAAAGATAATTTATTAATTATTTTTCAAATAATCTCAAAATTAAACAACTAACTTAAGGAGAAATTACATGTATTTATGGAATTTAAACCATAAAATTCATAAAGAAACACAGCTTTTTCTACATCTTAAAAATTAAGAGAGACTGCATCATATGACAACAAAAAGTTAGAAAAAAAAGCTTATAACACATTTTCTTTTATATTGCAAATATGAAAAATATGACAAGTAATTAGATATATCATACGCCTACTAAAGAGCTATTAGAGAACTATCAACTTTTAAATTTGTTATTTTTACAATTTAGAAAATGACACATAGACCCTATTATCATAAAAAAAAAATTTTGTTATTTTTGCAACAACCTCAACTTTGATACTCTTATAAAATTAGAAAAAACAATTAAAAAATGAATTCATTTTGTACTTATGGAATTTTTAATAATAATAATAATAAAGAATTAATGCCACCGGCCTAAAATAAATATTTATTTTTACCCATCTTCTTTTGGGAAAAAAAAAATTCAAATGGTCTTTGATATCATAAGGAAAATTGTATAGGGTAGCATTTTTAGAATATGATATAACAATTATAGCACATTATTTTAGAATTTTGCAAATATGACAACATTTTCACTTAACCAACTTCAATTTGTTATTATTTCTAAACTATCCTTCAATAACTTATTTCTCTTCTTTTTAATGCTCTACTTATTATTTATTTATTCTCTCACTTTTTAAGGCTATAATTATTTGTTTATTTTTATACTAGAAAAATTATTTATTCTTTTTGTCTTAATCTTAATTTTAGAATATCAATAGTACAATAATTACAATATGAAATATAATGATTGTTGATCGGAGTAATTTAACTTCATTTGTGATTTTTTTTTATTTACTTCCTTCAATGTGTATTTTGAGTTGAATCTGATTCTAAATGGTTTTGTTTTATTTTTTTTACATTAATTTTATTTTGGTTTTACTTTGTCTCAGTTTTGTATATGAGTGTTGTGATACACGTATATTATATGTATTAGTTGGTTAATATACTTACTACATGATTTTTATTTTTTCAAATTTTATGCAGTTCATTAGAGTATTATTAAGTATATGAATGATGTAACTCAGTGTATCATTATCAAGTATATCAATAATATATTGTTAAAGCATATCAATGAAGTGAATCATTATCAAATATATGAATTAAGTTTACAAGTGTATATCAATAGTATATCAAGTCTATAAGTAGAATTATATTTCAAGCATATCAAGTGCATTTAATCAATCAATTGTATAAGTGAAGAATGCTAAATGTATCTATAGTACATCAAGTGTATCAAACATATCAAATTTGTTGAGTATTTCAATGAAGCATAACAAGTTTATTAGCGTTGTATCAAACTTATAAGTGAAGTTTTTAAGTGTAACAAACTATCAAGGTCTAGGGATATCAAGTGTATCAAGAAGAATAAGTGTAACGAGAAGTATTAAAATGTGTATCAAGATGTTTCAAGTGTGTATCAAAAGGTATCGAGTGTATCAAAGAGTATCAGGTGCATCAAGTGTATCAATTAAATATATCAGGTGTATAAACAAGTATCAGGTGTATCAAAGGGTATTAGGTGTATCAGACGTGTATAAGGTGTATCAAACGTATATTAGTAACAAGGACATTTGTGACATTTTACCTCTTAATGTATGGGTTGGGCTTCGTTTTTGTCATTTTTTGCGAATAATAAAATGTGTGTGCTATGGATTTAATTATTATAACTTATTTTGTCATTTTTGCAAGTGTCCCATATCTGCACAAATATATGGTAATTAAATAGAGTTCAAATTATATGAAATATAGATATACATAAATGATAATTTAAAATTCTCATAGAATAAGATATTTAGCAAGTGTGTTCATTGAAATACGCAATGATAAATAATTGATCAATTAAGCCTAATCTAAAGAAATCAATTAACATGACACTAGACGTAACCAATTAATATTAAATTATCAAATCTAACATAAACTCAATTAATATGGCAATATATTAATACACATGAACAAATAAATCTGTAAATACACATGAACAACTAAATCTATCATTACACACATTAGCAACAAATTTAATATATACAATGTGAACAACAAATTAAAATAAATTTAACAAAATTCAACTAAACTAAATCTAACAAATACACACTGAACAACAAATTAAATAAATGCCAAATTAAATTAAATTTCACAAAAATCAACTAAACTAAATCTAATAAGTAGACCGTTAACAACAAATTTAAAAAATATAATGCTAAATTAAACTAAATTTAATGAAATTAATCAAAATCATATTAAATTGGAAAACAAAAAACCACAATTTATGAGAGCAGAGAGGAAAAGGGGAGAATAATACGTGGTAGAATTGGATTGGGTTGAGAGATTTAGTGTCGTGTTTCCTTTATAGTCTTAGTACATGGATTTGTGCGATTGAGATGTTATAAGTTAAATATTGGGATAATTGCAAATTTAGCGATTAGATTTAAAATAATTAAGTATGTAGCTAACATTTTAAACAATTTGCAAATATAGCAAAATTTGACAAATTCTATCAATGATATAAGTCTATCAGTGATAGATCATGTTGCAAATATTGATCTATCATTGATAGATCCACATGAGTCTATCAGTGATACATGTCTATCAGCGATAGTTTTGCTATATTTGCAATTTTTTAAAAATATTGTTATATCCTTAATTATTATTGCTAAATTAGTCATCCATTATAATTACCCTTAAATATTTCAGGCAAAGGTAGAAGTAAAAACAAGTTAGCAAATGACAATAAAGGTTCGTTACTTACTATGGAAAAATTACATTTGCTTCTGCCTTTTATATTTACAATATTTTGATTTTTATTATTTTATTAAAATTAATTAGAATTCGTTTATTTTTTTAAAATTTAGATAGGATCTTAACTAGGACTATTTTTACTTAACATTTTCTTATTTTGTCAAATTATAATTTATGAACGAGTATTTAAATTTATTTATAAAAGATTTAGTTTTCCTTTTTTCTTTTAAATACAAAAATTATTTTTTATTCAATAGTAATAATCTCTCTTTAAATCTCTCTTTACCATAAGGAGTTGAGTCGTTTCATAAAAGTTCTTCAAAGGATGTGCTAAAGACACAAAATTCTTTGATACCATTTCAAGAGTTGATTTAGAAGACTAGTATAGAAGGGAGTCATTCTTCATTAGTCTCCAGTTAAATGTAAATACGAGAGGATGTATTTATAGCCTTTTGGGCTTGATAAAAATGGATTAACTAATTTATAACAAAATAACAGACATTGTTATAAAAATGTTTCTGTTATAAAAAATAACCAAACCAACAAAATTTTGCAACTTAACTGTGAAAGCCAAACTTCGATAATATTTAATATTAAAGTTGAGTTAGTCCAAATTAAAGTTACTAAGTTGGTGAGTGAAAAACTTCTGATTTTGCTCTATCTGCCAGGGGAAAGTATACTTTTACTTTATTTTGCAGAGAAGGAAACTTATAGCTTTACACAAAGCAAATCAAACTTATAGCTTTACACAAAGCAAATCAATGTAATGTAATTATGAGTGAGTTTTTTTCCCTTTCAGATAGTACAAATAATAACTTACAACTGAATGGGGGAAAAACAACAGTGTAAGTGAAGAAATACACATATACAATGATGTAGTTTAGTTTTAATATAAGTTGCTTTCTAAGAGCAACAACCGCCACTTAGTTGAGCCTGACCTTCCTGTTTTTGCCTTAAAATGTTCCTCTTTACTAAACTGGATCTTTCCTCCAAGAAACTAGGAACCTCCATAATCTGTACAAAAATTGCATATGGGAAGTTTCTAAGCAATAGTTTCACAACTCTCAGATTCTTGGGAGCTGCCTTTCTATGAACACAATTCTAAACATGTTCGCTTGCGAAATTTTCTACAGAGGAAAATATTTGAAATCCATATCTATAAAACTGATCCTGGATGGCCAATGGCCCAAGGAGCAAATAAGGAAGGGAGATATTGTATAAAAACATTTAGGAAAATTATCTTTTTACTACTTGAGTTCCAACACTTTTCCAAATTATTAAGAGTAAGTTTTAAAAGATCCTAAGTACTTCTTTTATTATTATTTTGCTTTAAATAAAAAATAATAATTAAACATGAAGATGGAAGGAGGGTAGCAAGAGGAGAAGAGGAGAGATAATTTTTTAATCATTCTTTTTAAATTAAAATATCATCTCAACCTTAAGAACAATAAAAATAAATCGCACTTGGACCTTTAAAGTCTATTCTTAAAAACTCAAAAATTAGGAGGGACCAGAGCATCTGTTTTTGAAAACTTAAGGACTAAAAGGGTTGTTTTCTTAAAAATAATGTCAATTTATGTTTTTTCACTCATATGCCCTCCGAAATATTCACCATTGGAAAATCATACATAAAGAATTGAAAAAGCAGAATGTCATCCCTCTTTATGGCATCCCCAGAACTAATCGCTATCATCATTGGTTACAAGTTTCATCAAACAGTTATCCATTTGTATGAAAAAAGAAACAACAAAACGACCATTTATAGACCCAACTTTTA
>JBBPDI010090196.1:0-12199 GCA_037974545.1 Cucumis variabilis | reverse complement strand
GTTAATAATTTTATCATTTAGGCACAAGTTATTTATTTCTTAACTAAAACTAGGCCACACTACAAAGGATGTGGATTCGTACAATTTGTTGAGAATATCTTTAATCTTTCCTTCTCTGATTTTTATACATTGTTTTCTTAGATAGTGAAGGAGTAGTTTTGTTTTCCACTCTCTTAATTATGGATTGGAAACTTCATTTTAGCAGTAGCGTAACCCATGTAATCTATCAGTAGTGGCCATGTTCTTCTAAAAGGAAGTAATGTAGCAGTAGTGCAATCTAAGTTGGAAACTTCATTTTTTTGGTGATCTGTTTTGTTCATATTCTTGGTATAATGTATTTCGATCGTGGTTGTGTATTTGGTATATTGTGTTATGATATTGACTGAAGACATATGTTGTATGTGTACCCCATTTTCACTGCTTTTTGTTTGTGTTGGCAGGAGGCTGGAATGAAGGGTTGGGGGGAGGGGCTGAAGACTAATGGTACTATTTCAAACTTTATTCTTTTCAATTTTTTATGGCACCACTATTTATTTTATTAAAGTGTCAGTAGATTCTTTGTTTCATTGTTGCCTCTCTAGGATACATTTTTCATTAATTTCCTTTGTTGATTCTTCTTTTGTTCTGTCTTTATTCTCTTCAAACTCTTGCTTGCAATGTATTGATTTTAGGCTTCTTGGTAGCTAAGGATATCAGGAATTGAGGAATACATACAGGAAAAAATATCATAATATATAAATTTGTAACATTTTTAAGGGGTTTGATCTCTACATGTAGACCAAGTGGATGTTAAGGTGACGCTGTTATTCTATATTTGTGCTCTGCTACGTAGTTGTTTCTCTTATCGATGCATGTAGTGATAGGTAATGTTCAATGTTAAAATTTTCTTCAAGCTTGTACTCTTTTGTCCTGTGATGGATGCTTATATTCATGTTGTCTTTGTAGGTTGAAATCGAGTCGATAACTTCATGAGTTTACTTTCAAAGAACATTTTTCAAAATGAAGGCTTATTGGTTGGTCATTTATGCTTCTGCAGAAAATCTTGTTATATGTATTATGATGCTATTTAAAATATTTTTTTATTAAGGACTAGGATTCCGTACTTGTAAATTGTTGGAACTTGATTGGAAATGTACGAATATTATAAATTGTATTATAGCGTATATATATTAAAGTGTCAGCTATTTTTTTCTATATGGGTGTGATGTATTATAACATTATTGTCATTCAAATAGTTCGTGTAATGGCGAAGCTAGCGGCAAGGAGAACAGGTAAAATCTGTAGTAATTGAGAAATTTGTAACAGGAAATAAATGTCGTAATATATGAATTTGCGACAGTCATTAATTGTTGTCAATACGAAAATAATGACAATTTTTTTACAAAATTAATTGTCACGATAGCCCTATCTGTGATAGGAAAAAAATGTCGTCAATAGATAAAACATGACAATTTAAAAAAAAACTATCACGATTGCCATATATTTAACAGCAAAAAAAATGTTGTCAATAGCAAAATAATGACATTTTAAAAAAAAAACTGTCGCGATTGACATATTCGTGACATTTAAAAAATGTCACAATAAACAAATTCACGATATTTATTTAACTGTCGTTAATACGCGAATGATGACAGTTATTTATTGTCATAAAATAAAGTATGACAGTTATTTGTTGTCATAGAATATTAATTAACGATATTTATTTTATGTCATGAAATAACTTATTGCGACAGTTTTGACAGTTTTGAAAATTGTCATGGAAGGACTTTCCATGACTCCCGTTTCTATGATTGTAAATAACTGTCATGAATTTTATTCCCAACAGTAAATAACTGTCGTCGTAGACCATTTTTCTTGTAGTGCTAATTCCTAGTCCACCGTAGCACCTTAGTATGGGAAACTCTTCCAGACCTTGACGTCACGGTAAATGACAGTAACAGTACTAACAATGATTTGAATGGAAATTGTGGGTCAGTTTTTCATGTAACAAAACATGGAGCTAAAGCTGATGGAAAAACTAATGATGTATAAGTGAGAAATATCCACACACACCTCCAAAGTTTTAATTTGAGTTAATTATATTATCTTTAAAATTGTCAAATTATTTAACTTGAGCCATATTGTTCTGCCTTTGTTTGTTATATAGCTCATCTCTTAGGTGTATCTTGTGAGAGGCATTTTTCTTCATCTTCTTCTCTTTACTCACATCAAACAAATAATTAAAATATTTATAAAAAAATAAAAAAATCTTGCCACAAGCAAAATCTGATTAGACAATTTAGTAGCATTTGCTTGAAATGCATTCAAATATTTTTCTTAGATTTTAGTTATAATTATTTTAGAGCAATATTTCAGTTCATCTCATTCTTGTTACGACATGTACACTCAGATAATTGCACAAATAAAATCGAGAAGAAAAATTAAGACGAGCGTGCAACTTATTCTAAATGATAAAAATCTTGGGCACTAAAATTGCAATTTTTTTTAGATTTGAATGGGAAAGTACTAATTATAAATACTAATGGAATATTTAGATTGTTGAGATTAATAGACTATTGAACTTTTGATTTGGATATAACTATATGGAATTCATAAATCTAAATCAATAAAGAAATGTTTTTGGTAATCAATATTGGTGATATATATATATATATATATATATATATAGAGAGAGAGAGAGAGAGAGAGACAACATGGATTGCAGCCTGTCGGAACACAGTGGGTCCGGCGAAGATTTTGATCCCAAAAGGCACACATCTGGTGGGGTCGGTGACTTTGGTCGGTTCGTGCAAATGCTTCTCGATCACCCTCGAAAATAAGGGATTGTAAAGGCTATAACCGATATATCTGAATATTCATCTCCAAAATGGTTTTCCATTGAAGACATTATCGGTTTTATCTCGAATGGCTCCGGCGTCTTTGACGGCCAAGGCACTGCCGTTTGGTCCTATAATGATTGCAAGAATAGTAACAATTGCCAGCTTCTTCCAATTGTTGTTCACACGAAATTTTGAAGAAATGTAATTCGTGTAATTGAACTTTGATATATTAATGAATATTGTAAATACAATCTCTAATATTTACTCATTTGATGCTTTCTCTCGAATACAAGTTAAAAACTTAGGGCTTCTTGATTTTTGATCTTCAGGATGTTGCAGTTACAAGTTGATCTGAACTTCGATCTTCTGGAATCTAAGAAAAGTTTAATCTTCCAAGTCTTTAGGATGTTGCAGTTGCAAGTCGATCTGAATTTTGGTCTTCTGGAATCCAAGGAAATTTTCAAGTCTTCAGTCTTTGAGAAGATGTTGATCTTGAGGTTGATATGAACTTGCACGTCTTGAGAGGTTATAGAAGTTTGAATCTTAAATTCTTCACATTTTCAATTATTACTTCAATCCAAGATCCTCCCAAATGGATAACAATGGTCTCTATTTATAGAGAAATTTCATGGGCTTTGGTGGGTTTGGGTCCACTTGCTTGTTGGGCTTGAGCTTGGGCTTGGGCTTAGGCCCACTTGTTTGTTGGACTTAAATTGGATTTAGTTGAATAAACTTAATTATCCAAAATCCAATAAAAAATAATTATCACAATATTTATTGTGATGATGTGGCGAAATTTAATTGACTAAAATTTCATACTCAACAAATGCCCCTTTCAAGATTCATGCACTAAAACAAAATACAGCTGATTTGCTCCTGACTTTGGCTCCAATTAATATGACAAACTAATCACACTATGTATTAAGCGTGATTAAAATGCAATATAAGGTTTGATGAATTTATATATATATATATATTAAATTTAATTGGAGGTGAAAATTGGAATATTGTCAGTTTGTCCCAATTCAAACCTAAGTTTTTTTTTGTTGTTATATACATATATATTGTTATTTAACCTTTTTTTTTGTAATACTAAACAATCGACAAAAATGTTTTAAAATTTACATATCACATTTTACAGAAAGAAAAGGTGAGAAAAAAAATTAAACGATTTCACACATAATGTTAAATGTAAAAAAAAAAAAAAAACTTCTTTTTCTTTTTCTTTTTTTTATCACTTTTTTGATAAAGAGGGAGAAATTATCTTCTTTTTTTTTTTCAAATAAGAATTACTCATTATCTTCGAATATCGTAGGACGATCTTATATCATCCTAACAAGAAGATTCATAGCAAAATTAATCCAATCTATCTTCTTTCCTCCTTTATAAATAGGTGAAGATGGGTCAAAGAAAGCAATAAAAAAACATCCATCAATCCAACGAAAGATTTTTTTTGGAGCTCTCTTTTCGTTGTAGGTTTCATTCCACCGTTTTCTTTTTGTCGTCGGCTTCATTCCACCACTGGTCTTCTTTGTCACCACATTCTTTTCGCCATAAGTTACGATCGTCATCTCCTATTTTTTTGTTTAGCTTTCTCCTTATAAGGACTTGCCGGAGGGGAGAGGGAGAGGTAGAAAAAAGAAAAAATAAATAAATACAAAAGAGAAAGGAGAAGAAATAAAGAATGAAACAAATGAGAAAGAGAGAAAAGAAAAGAGAGAAGGAAGAAAAGAAAAAACAGAGGAGAGAAAAGCCGAAGAAAAGGAAAAGAGAAAGAAAAAGAGGGGAGGGGGTGTGTTGGTGAAAGAAAAGAAAGACAGAGATTTAAGTTTTTAAGTTTTTTTTTTTTTGTTTTTTATTTCCCCATTTTTTTTGTTTTTATATTCTTTTTTTTTCTTCTGTTTCTTTTTTTTTTTATTTTTCTTTTATATATATATTATCTTTTTATCTTTATATTTCTTTTTTAAAAAACATTTTTTTTGTTTCTTCATTATTATTATTATTATTATTATTATTATTATTATTATTATTATTATTATTATATATATATATATATATATATATATATATTCTTTCTTTTTTATTTATTTTGTGTTATTTATTTATTTATTTTGTTTTTAAAAGAAACACACACACGCACACACATATATATATATTATCTTTAGTTTACCCTAAACTTATTATTTATTTATTTATTATTATTATTATTTTAGATAATAGCAGCAGTAGTACCTTGAAAGAAAAGTTGTATCAAAAGGTAAAATCCATTTATTTTTGTTATTATTAATTATTTTTTTTAGCTATTTATTTGAAGTATCTTGTTTGGTCAATATTCTGGCTTCTTGGATTTGTATATCCCACTGCTATTGCAACTTTCTTGGATTTATAGATGCAACTCTATCATGGTGCCCACTGCTGTTGCGACTTCTTGCCAGCTGAAATTTCATGATACTTTTGAAATTTCATGATACTTGTTTTCCTATACTCTCTTTTTCGAAAACGAAGTTGTCAGCAATGTCTCTCTTTTGGTGATTTGTTTTTTGTAGAATAATGATTTACATCACAGAACGATTTGTGAATGGAAACAAACATCTTGTAATACTTTCTAACAAAAATCAAACAAGAGAAGATGAACTTAGTCTTCTTGTAGAGAAGTCGTGGGTTGGCCCTTTTGCAGATCATTGGCCACATTTAGACAACAGTCTGATTCTTCCCAAATTATCTATGAAGATATCTTTATCTGAGGGGAAGAACGTATGGGTCTTGCAATCCTCCATCCATAATGAGGCTCCTACTTTTGAAAGAGTTCTTACTCTCGGGCATCGTCTAATTGACGATCAAACACGTTGGGACGTTATGACTAAAGTCCCTAGAGAGTTTTGCTTTACTAACTGCTATTAGGAGTGACTAGAGTTTGTAGTTGGTCAAAATTCGCGACTTCACTACAATGCTCATTTATTTGGCACCATAACAGCTTCTTTGTACACCTATGATCGTAATAGTGATGTGGTTCAAGCATTTTGTGAAGTTGATGTCCTACAACTAATACTCTTCATAACATGACGGGTGAGTTATCCATTTCTCTGTGGGATCTATGGTCATTTGGGGGCCTTCCGATTAAAGGGGAGTTCTACGAGGAAATCATCCCTTCCTATAAAGAGTTAGTCTCTTCACGAGATAAGACAAAATGTCTTCTAACGACATGTCAATATCTTTTTCATGCGTATTAGACAATAATTTGTATATAGTGGGGTCACTGCATGACCTCTTCCAAGAATGACTTTCAAGTAACTATTAGCTTCGGAATTTCATTCTGGCACCTCGGGTCCAGGAGCTATGATAAGCCTGTTGTGCAGAAGCAAAAGAAGGCATCACGCTCCAGATCTACTCAAAATCCTGATGGCTCAAAGGTCCAATCTCGAGAATGGTCATCTAGAGAAAACATGTTATTTGCGAAACTTGGCATAAGGGATCTGAAGGATGCAACATATTTAGCTTCCTTCTTATCATGTTGGTTGTGACTCTTCAAGTTTCCACATAAGGGATCATTTCTTTGCCTTAGAGTGTCTAGGGTTGCAAGCTCGATAGCTGATGAATCTATCTATAGTCCTGCAGTCTCAGTTTTAGCAAACATTTATCATGGGCTAAGTTTAATAACTAAAGCCTCGAATTCAGTAAGACACATGGACTTTCACTTTTTCATGCATTACGTTCATGGCTGGTTAGCTCATTATTTTGAGAGAGAATTTGGTTTTAACAGGATATCCCCAATGATATAGGAGGCATGCCACTTGTTATCTCACTGAATAATATATTACATCATTGGAGGTTGTGTGTGAGGCGTAACACTTTATCTGAGTTATACTTGCCTGCCTGTTCGTTAGAGCCTTCCAAGCATGTTACGCAATGATATAAAAATTGGTGGGCCACAAAGCATGGAACCTATTTTGAGGACAATAGACACCATTAGGTGAGCAATGTCATTCCTCCCCCATCGCAACCAAAACTACCCAAGAACCGAGGGATCAACCAGGGTGGTAAGCAAATTCATTTGGTTGAAGCGATGACTCCTATCCTCGAGAACGACGTGCCAGAGTATAAAGAGAAGAGTGATAGCAACAAAAGTGATCGTCATTGGAAGAGACCTTTGAAGAAAACGAAGGTATCAGGTGATGACTCTTGCGGAAGGGTCTCGAGTGCTATAGGAATTCCTGATGTCCTACCACTTGTTTGCATATTCTCCTTCTTTAGTGATTTTCTTTTATTGTTCATCTTCTTCGTGAGTGATTTATCCATTATTTATTTCTGTAGTCACCTTTGGACGATCATCTTGAAGGACTTATAGATGTAGACAGTGATGAATCTGTAACAGGACCTCATATAGCTGATAAACCAATTGAGGAAGTTGGTATTTTGAAGACACCAACTACAAAATCAGCCGAACAATCCTTACACCCCTCTTCTCTTCTCGAGAATATTCATCAAGGCAAGATAAAAATAGGTGGCAAAGACATCAAGAATCCTTCATCTAGAAGAGGTGTCTGTCCTACAGTGCCTTCCGCGAAGGTTACATCCATAAAATGGGCAGCAGAACACCCTGAGCCTTCTCAGTGAATTGGTGAAAATGTAGTTTCAGAAAACAACCTTGTATATGTGAGGGTACATTCAAGACAAGATCATGCGCACTTCTTTTGAATATATCCCAAAACTTAGGCTAGAAATAGCAACAGTTTTGCACAGTTGCTATCGACAGATAAAGCTCGTCAGTTAGAGGAGAAGACTTCTGCTATTAAGGAAGCCTCAACTTTGACAGACCAACTACGAAGAGATGCTGAAGGCATTCATGAGAGGGTTGCAAAGTTATCTTTAGAAAAGAAGGAACTAGAGAGCAAACTTCACAGTATAAATACTGAGTTCGAACAGTTGTCAATCTTATCTAGTGAGAAAAATGAAGCTATAAACAAGCAAGAGCTAGAAGTTGCCAAGCTTTAAGATGAAGTCAACACCCTCGAAAGCACCCCTGCCATAACTAAGAAGTCATTGAGGTCCTAGCTACAGTTCGCAAGAGTATGGAGGCTGCACATAACGAATTTAAGAATTTCAAGTGGAAGCTTTGATTTTGCCCCATTTGCAATTTTTTTTGTTATAATTTTTGTAAATGCAAGATTTTGTTGAATGAATTTTTTTATTCTAGTGTGATTTTCTGTGAACTTTATATCGCCAACATGTGAGATGACAATGAAACATGATATTTTTCTTTTTGCATATGACTGAACTTAAAGTAAAGTAAACTTTAAGCTTCCTTTGTACGCTTTTTATAACATAGGGATCAAGTCATAACGTAGTTCAATGGGTTTCTTTTTTTTTTTTTTTACAAAACAAAATTAAGCATAAAACTTCTTGAGAAATTTTTCGTTGATTGGGCCAATTCGTAATTCGTCTTGATCGATGATTTTGTATGCTTTGTTTGTGAAAACTTCTTTGACGATGTAAGGTCCGTCCCATTTAGGTGTGAATTTATTCCCCGTATGTCTCGTCGTGATGATAGGTCTTCTTATTGCAAGCACTAACTCACTAACCTGAAATGATCGAGGCTTTACATGTTTGTAAAAAGTTTTAGACATTCACGCTTGATAATATTTGAGTGCTTGTTGAGCTTCTAGTCTTTTTTCATCAAGTGTTTCTAACTTTTGAAGGCGTAGTCTAGCGTTGTCTTCAGTAGTTAGCCCTTCTTGAATTGCCATTCTTAGGGATGGAATTTCTCTCTTTAGCGGAAGAACTGCTTCTACTCCATAAACTAAAGAATAAGGTGTAATACCGGTAGAAGTACGATGGATAGTTCGATAAGCTCATAATACTTCTCAAATCTTTTCTTGCCAATCTCTTTTTGTCTTGGAGACCACCTTCTTCAGAAGATTACACAGAGTTTTGTTGAAAGCTTCTGCCAGTCCATTTGCTGCAACATTGTACATAGAAGACTTGTACTATTTGAAGTTAAACTTCTCGCACAACTTATCCATCAGAGTGTTAGCAAATTGTCTTCCATTATCAGTCATGATGCGATGAGGAATACCATATCGGTAAGTCATGTGTGTTCGAACAAAATTTACAATGTTTTCCTTTTTCGCTTCTCTTAATGGCAGAACTTCAATCCATCTAGAAAAATAACCAGTTCTCGCCAGATGTAAGAATGACCCGTCGATGACTTAGGCGTGATCGGTCCAACCAAGTTGAGTCCCCAAGTTTCGAAAGGCCATGAGGCTATTATTGGATGAAGAGGCTCTGATGGTTGATGTATAAAATTTGCATGGAATTGGCAAGCTTCTCAATGTTTCGCATAATGCATTGAGTCATAGATGATAGTAGGCCAATAGTAACCCATTCTTTTCAACTGATGCTGGTGTTTTGGACTAGATTGGTGAGTACCATATACACTTGAATGTGCTTCTTCTAAGGCTTTTGTTGATTCCTCTTTTTCCAGGCATCGCAGAAAAATACCTTCATATGAGCGTCGATAGAGTGTGTCGTTGTAATAAATAAATCATCCAGCTCTTCTTCGTATCTCAGTTCGATGTCAAAGGTATGTAAGAAGTTTTCGATGCTCCAGATAGTCTATAATGGGTTGACGCCAATCTTCTTCATCAATTGCATATACAAATATCACATCAGTTTCTTTTGAGATTGTTAAAGCTGTGGCCAAATTTGCTAGCGCATCAGCTTTCTTATTTTTTGATCTTGGTATATGCTCCAGTATTATATCGTCAAATATGTCCATCAATCTTCTCGCATAAATGAAGTAGGATTTAAAATCTTGATGTTTGATCTCGTACTGATAGGAAAACTGATTTATAACTAGCTTTGAATCACCGAATACTTCTATGTCTTTTATGTCAAATTCTGAAGCCATTTGTAGGCCAATGACAAGGGCTTGGTACTCAGCAACATTATTTAAACACAATTCACTGAGTGTGAAGCTATATGACAACATATGTTTCTCCGGTGAGATGAAAACAATGCTGACACCAGCTCCAGTTCTTCGTGTTGCACCATCAAAGAACATGGTCCAAGGCTCCATGCTTTCAGCAAACATGACTTCCTCATCAAGTAAGTTTTTACACAATTCCCAATTTGATGAAATTGAATGGTCCGCCAAGAAATCTGTCAATACTTGGCCTTTTACTGATTTATGGGAAATGTATACAATATCATATTGTTGGAGTATAATTGTTCATTAAACGAGGCGTCCCGAGATGATCGATCTCGATAAGATATATTTAACGGGATCGACTTTTACTACCAAATGTATAGTGAAGGCTTGCATATCATGTCTCAGTTTATCTATTGCAAAGAAAAGAGCGAGGCACATTTTCTCGATTAGAGAATAATTCAATTCAGCTCCGATCAAAGTTCTACTTAGATAGTAGAGTGCACATTCCTTATCCATGTCATTTTCTTGTGCAAGTAATGCTCAGAGTGATTCTTCTTGAGCTGCGATATATAATATTAACGGTTTTCCAGCTGCAGTTGCACACAAAACCGAAGGGTTGAGCAAATAATTCTTTATGCTATCGAATGTATTTTGACATGATTAATGCCAATCAAATACTTCATCCTTCCTCATCAATATCTGGAATGGTTGACATCGACCTACAAGATTATATATAAATCTTCTGATATAGGTAAAATGACCTTGCAATCTTCTCAACTGGTACAGATTTATTAGACTCGACACCTTCTGGATAGTTTCAATTTTTGAGTGATCCACTTCAATTTCGCAGTGCCTCAAGATGAATCCCAAAAACTTTCCAGAGGTCACATCGAATGCACACTTAAGAGGGTTCATTCTTAACTGGTATTTCCTTAGACGATCAAGGACAAGCTTAGTGATTAACATGCATAGAAAACCTAAAATAACAAATATAAGGTTAAAAGAAAACCCCCACCTTTTATTCTTTTCTTTTCTTGTAATCTCCTCACAAAATCAAAGTCGGGACTACACTAGCATTGACCTGCTATTCTTCGAACTTAGAATTGAGTTGTGGGATTAAAAAATTGTGGAGAAAATTAGAGAGAGATCATATATTTGGAAGAACCTAACCTTTTGGTTTTCCTTTTTCTTTTTTTGTTTGATTTTTTTTTATGATGAGAGACAAAAATGAAAAGAGTTCTTGGTTTTTATCTTTGTAATTCTGAATTACAAAATTAATTTTTTAATTTCAAATCCAAGAGTCATTTCACCTTTTGCATAAAACTTGTTTACAAGCAAACTACATGCAAGAGCTTCCTTATCTCACCACTTGGCATTCTAAGTGGGATAGGTGTCTTGCATGCAATAAGTCACTTGCATATCACATGCAAATGATAAGCTTGCCAAATCTCAACAAGTGTTATTAGTCTAAGGGCAATATAGTAATTTAACATTTAAATCAAATTCAAAGTTTGGCTTTTTCAAGTCCAAAGTCAACATTTTGACTTTTTAATCATTTTGTCCGTCTTGACTATTTTCAACCTCCCAAGCATGAATCCGTATTCATTTCTCTAAAATTTAAATCACATATGAATATAAAGTCGGTCAAAGTTTGATTTTTCAAAGTCAAAAGAAATATGAATCCATATTCATATTTAAATCACATTTATACATGAAGCTCTATTTTAAGTTATAACCGATGACTATATCAGATATATTTATCGATTTCTCTCTTTTTACCTAATTCGAACAATTTGAATTATTCCATCATAATGTTCTAAGTTGATTCCTTGTGAGCTAGCAGCGGAACCTAATGGACCTATAGATCATGGGATCCAACGATCTGAGATTAATTGGCTAAACTCTTTTAGACCGAGTTAATCAACCTTCGTTAACTAACAAGTCATTCCACTAAAGTCCCATAGTTGCACTCCCCTCACTATAGATATATTTGTGTCCGTGTGATATAACCAGGATAAGTAAGTTAACCCTTCACAGGTTGTTCATAATCTCGGTTGGGTCAAAGTATCGTTTCACCCTCGAGATTATATCTTTTCTCCTTAAGTCCCATTGATCCACTATTGAACAATTGGTTTAAAGTCCAACTTTTAAACCAAGCCCCTCTCGGGTCAATGAGAGGGTGGGACCCTTTGTTCAAGACTTGGATTCAGTCCTTAAGGGAACAACCTATCTTCTAACCCTAGAGTGGGTAGGAGTAAATTTCGTCTTGCACCCTATGTTCCTAGCTATCCCCCCAGTGTTACCCCTAAAATGGAAGGCTTATTGGGCCAGCACCATTGAGCTACCCTCACCTATACAAATCTAAGGATAATCCAGTGTGAACAAAAGTTCATAGTTAGCTCAGGATTAAGATTAAGTTACATGAATATCTATAAACGAAATAGTCGATTTT
>JBBPDI010090182.1:0-12201 GCA_037974545.1 Cucumis variabilis | reverse complement strand
GGTTTGATACTGATTTCAATGCTGCCTTTTCTATTTATTTACTTATTTTCTTTTCCCTTTCTTTTAATCAAAATCTTTGATTTGAAATATTGACGAAAATATCAATGGTCTTCATTTTATGTATTTTAATATTATAAACTTTATGCTTATTGATATTTATTAAAACTTTCAAAATAAATATTCAAATACTTAGTTTTCAAAGGTATCAAATTGAACCGAAATGTTTATAAAATATTCTAAATTTTATTGTATGATCTTATCATTGATAGATCCTTACATTTTGGTATACTTTTATAAATATTTTTGATATATGGAAATATCAAGACTCAATATTTGATTTATGTATTTAAAAGTATTTTAAAGAATTTCTTATAAAATAATCATTTTGATCAATGTAAGTTTAAAAAGTGCTTGTTTTAGTTTATAATTGTTAAACTTTAACATAAAATAAATAATGTTAGTAAAGGACGAACTAAAAATATAAAAATACATGGGCTGATTGAACCAAAATTTTGAAGTACCCAAACAGTATAAACATTAATTTGAATAAAGCTATCAAAGTTCTTTTTCTTTTCTTAAGAAATTTTGGGGTATTTTATTATATTTTTTAGAACAAAAATATAATAATTAGCACTATTTTTTTTATAAAAAAGAAAGAAAGAAAAAATAATAAGACAATGTCCGCAGCTGTTGGGAACTCATGATCAATGTATGAATTTCTTTCATAAAGACAGATTTGTAAATCAACATTCTTCCCTTTTTTTTTTCATTTTGAAGGGAAATAAAATAGATCTAAAGAACCACATAAAATATTGATATCATAAAAAATAATGTTAATGTAGTAATAGATATCAACTAGAAATTTAGAGATTGTAAATTTGATTCCATATCATGTAAGAGATATCCAAATCAAATGCAGCCAGAACTCATTTTATTCTAATTTTAAATTTTGCTTAATCCCTAATTTGGATCTTGTAGCATTACAAAGATTATATGCCTTTTTCTTTCTTTAAAAAAATTGTATTTTCAATTTTCATACAGACCATAAAAGAATGATAAAATATTTATAATTATAGTAAAATTTTAAAATAGTTCTAGAATGTTTATAAATATTTTTTTAAAAATGACTTTTTAATAAAATCATATTTATGGAAAAACATAGAAAAGAGAAAGAGATATGGACATATTCTCTAGTTCTTAGAAGGTTATTGTGATTGTAACCAGGGATGGATGCGCAAAATAAATATATATGACAAGCTGGAAGGCCTTGTGAGATGCAAGAATATTCTTATCAAATTATGGATGGTGATATTAATGGATTTTTTATTTTAAGAAATTATAAAAAAGAAATAGAAAAGATATTGAATTTTTTTTTTTAATAGCGAAATATAAAATATAGCACAATTAATCAATTTCTCTATAGTTCTTTTGAGCTTCATTTTCTCGATTAAACCTTATAATTGTTGATATTTATCTCAAAGAGTATAAATAAGTTCATGTTTACCCAAATACAATAAGAATAAATCAATGTAGTTTAAAAATTGGATTTTATGTAACATTTTTATCCTTGCAATTATTTATAACAGTAGAGATTTGACAAAATAATTGTCAAATATTAGGTAAACATAATTCAATTTAATTACGCGATAATATCAATTTTTAATTAGAATTAGTAAGCATGGTAAATGCAAGCTAAAGGTTTTCTTTGAATATAAATTTTTAAATTTAAAATAAGTAAAACACTTGGTTTAGAGGAGGAAATGAAATTAAAATTTTATTAACCTATAAAAGTTAGCCATTTTAGTAGACACTTCTCTATCCACACATTTTATCATTCAACTATATTACTATTATAAAGTAAATGCCAACATTATTTCATTGCCCTAAACCTATATTCATACTTAATTATAATATAAACCTTTAAGACAATAATTATCTTCACAATCATATCCCTTTACCGGTGATTTGGAAAATGGGAGTTACTTTTTAAAAAAATTGGGAAAAAAGGGGTAGTTTTAAAACTATTTTGGTAAAAATGGTAGTTTCAAAACTATTTTAGTAAAAGGGTGGTATCAGAGCCATAGTTGCTCATTTCACTTATCTCTCTTCTTTCTCATGGAATAAACTCCCTTCTGAATTTAGAGGAGGAAGGATGGTGTTCTAAGATTTCTTTATGGTAACTATTTTCTCTTATAATTTCTGATTTTGTCTAAAGAATAATAAGATTGTGTATTTCAGTGGTTTGAAACATAATTCTTAAAAGAATAAGTTCTGGAGATCTTGATAAAGGAGTGGTGAACCTTCAAGATTAGAACGATTTCTTTTAATACTTGTGATATAACCATGAGGATATTCAAGTTGGTAGTTGATTGATCGATCGAAAATCTTATTATTGTTTAAACATAAATCTATTTTCATAAAAGAAAATAATATCATAAAGAATCCAAGTTCATCATCAATAATTCGATGGATTCTCTCTCTCTCTCTCTCTATGCTCTCTAAAGTACTTTCTAAATTCTCTCCGCTCACCATTGTTATTATCGACACGATCGCTTCCTCTTCCTCTTCAAAGTCCTCAAGATCAAACGATGATCTTTCAAAGGCTATTGCCAACCATAACTCAGCTGAAGCACATCTGGCTCAAGTTGAAAATAAACTCAAAAATTAGTCTATTCCAAGGATAGATCCAAGCCAGATATATAAAATTAATACCTTCAATTTCTCTCAACAAGATGTTATCATCATCACTGAAGAAAACGTTGCAATGAAAGATGAATTCACTGCAATTAACCTTCTACCTGAAGAAATCCTCTTCAAGGTCAAAGATAAATTCAAATACCTCAACATCGGATGCGTACAAGTTGTCTTGAAACCACTATTTAGAGAAGGATTAGACGTCCTTGTCTACCTTTCTCTAAGAGACAAAAGGCATTTCAGATTCACTCCCTCTCTACTAGGGATTGTTCAATCAAATCTAGAGCAAGGACCAGTTTATTTCAACTACAAACCTGGTTTTACACTCTCTCACTTCAAGACAGAAACATCATGGACTCTTTATGCCTTGATGTTCATTCACAAGGACTTGAGCTAAAAGATGGATCACTTCCTTTTGCTGTATCATACTGCATCTGCTTTAAACTGATGCATACAAACCTCTCTCCTAAAGCATTAGGAATCTCTCCAAAGGGATATACAATGCTTATGGAAGTTAATATGGAAAAGTCCTCCATGACTATTCCACGAACCCTCCAGTGGGATGAACTAACCAAGAATCCCGTTTGGAAGTTACAATGACAAACTTCCCTTGTTAAGAAAAACAACACAGAGGCATCGATAACCGAATTTCTTGATGGAAATGTCGAACTTCAATTTAATACTGAAGGCTCATATCCTAGAATAAGTGAGATTTTAAGTAGCCATCCAAGCACGTCTTCAATCATATCAGAAAGGTTTTATACAGATACTCTTAGAAGATCTAAATCAATAAGAGCATCGATAGATTTCTCCCAATCAATCCCCAATGTTCACTATGAAAAAGAAGATGAATCTCTTTCTCCTACCCAATCTAACATGGAAAGGAGAACTGAACCAGTCTACAATCAGATCAACGTTATTTCCAGTAAAAACGACGTTGATCGCTTCAAAGAACATTACAGCAAATACATTGTTTTATGGCTTGCTGCTCCATCGGAGACTAGGAAACCTTTTCTCCCCATGCCAAACTTCATCGAAGGTATGAAGCAAAAAGAACGAGCTAGAAATGAAGCTCTTCTCAAAAAACTCGAAGCTGATGGCCAAGTTGCGATGATCAAAGGATCAGTCGTTTGGGTTACTGCGAAGGGTAAAGAACTAGCTTCTATCTATTCTCTTGAAGAAGAAGCTTATTTCCCTCATCCAGTAATCCCTGCCATCAATATGGTCTCTTCCCCCTACAAGACCATCAACGAAGACAAGGTTCAAAAGGTTGGAGTTCGTGAAATCAAGAACATCCAACATCAATTAAATTATACCAACAAAGTCCTTTCTACAGTTTCCAAGGCCGTAGAAAGAATGGAGAATCCAGGTCTTCAAAAAAGTAACAAAAACCCTGAGATTCCTCAAATTGACCCAAATCAACCAATTTTTCGGCCTAATAGCTTTAATATCGGTCGACTTAAAGACGATGCTTCAGACTATCTGGCTGAAATCAACAAGCGCCTTGCCGCTATCTCCATCAACAAAGACCCTAAAGGGTCAACAACACCAATGATCTACACAATGACATTATATTGGTAGTACCCAAATCCATTTTAATCTTGCGACAGAATCCCTACTTGGACTACGATGTCACAAGATGAGCAGATACAAATGGTATAAAGATACCTTCATGGCACGTCTTTATACCCTGACAACTTGCGGAGCCGACATCTGGAAGCAAAAATTCGTCGAAGGACTACCACATTATATTTGTAAAAAATTCTATCAAATAGTGGCAACTAATTCAGTTACCAAGCAAATTGATTGGGATGAACTAACCTACAGTGATATATCAGCCAAAATTCAAGCATTATGTATTAATCTCTGCACAGAGAATAAGCATACAACAAAGATGATCAAAGATTCCGACTACCTTAAGGAATTAGGAACCTTTTGCAAACAATACGGTCTTGACCAAGGACCAAAGGAAGAAAAGAAGAAAAAGAAAAACTCTTCGTCAAAACGTCTCTTTAGCCAAAGCAAAACTAAAAACCCTGAATTTCCTCGAAGGAAGAGAAAGTACTACAGCAAGAATAAAGGCAAAAGGCACTATTCTTCAAGGACCGCCAACTTATGTTTTAAATGCAATCGCAAAGGTCATTATGCCAATCGTTGTCCTTTAAGAGACAAAATCAATGCTCTGACGATGGACGAAGAAACCAGACAATCTCTTCTTTACGCCATTAGATCAGATAATGATACCTCCACTGAAACTAATTCTTTCTCTGAAGAAGGTATCAATTTTCTCAATGATGAAGGAACTTCTAGTGAAGATGCCTTCTACTCTCAAAGTGACTCAAGCGATGATGAAGGAGCTATCCCTTGCACAGGAAATTGTACTAGCAAATGTTTCGGTCATATTAATGTCATCACAAAGGATCAAGAAACCCTTTTTGATCTCATAGAGCAATTGCCCGATGAGAATTCTAATCATCTATGCCTCCTCAAACTCAGACAAAGTGTCAAGGAACAGAATTCTTCAAAGACAGTTCAAAGTCCAATCATTTATTCTTTTCAAGATATCTTGAATCGAATCAAAGGCGAAGTAAATAAGCCTATTCAAATAGAGTACCTTCACCAAGAAGTAAAGGATCTCATAAGAGAAGTTGTTAACAATAAACATCTCACCCATCTTGAACAAGCCCTCCATGCATTTCAAGAAATTCAAAGTTCAAAAGAAACCCCTAGAACTTTATCAACCATTCCTGAAAGACATCTTACAGGAAAAGCTTTGCGGATTGAAGAACCCGGTGAAACCAGTATTATCAACTATATCAGCAAAGTTCAAAATCAAAAATGGATGTCAAAAATAATCTTTAAAGTAAAAGACTTTCAACTCGAAGCTCCCGCCCTCATTGACTCGGGAGCAGATCAAAATGTCATTCATGAAGGACTCATTCCTTCTAAATATTTTGAATAAACAAAAGAATCTTTGACTGGAGCCAACGGGAATTCCCTCAACATCCAGTTCAAGTTATCAAAGGTGCACATTTGCAAAGGAGAAGTGTGATTAGTCAACATATTCATTTTGGTTAAAAACCTTAATGAAGAAATCATTTTAGGAACTTCATTCCTAACTCAATTATATCCTTTTCATGTTACTGATAAGGGAATTGTCTCAAAAAAGTTCGACAAAGAAATTACTTTTGAGTTTACTCATCCAGTAACTCCTAAGTACATTTCAAACATTGAAGAAGAAATTCATCAATTCATTAATCGCATCGCCAGGAAGGAAAAACAAATCAAATTCCTTCAAGACGAAGTCAAGACGTGTAAAGTGGCTTCTCAAATAAACAAGCCATTTGTTCAACTAAAAATCCAGAACTTTCAAAAGAAGCTTGAAAAGGAAATTTGTTCAAAACTCCCAAATGCATTTTGGGACAGAAAGAAGCACATGGTAACCCTACCATGTGTTGATGAATTTAAAAAGGCCCAAATTCCTACAAAGGCTCGACCCATTCAAATGAATAATGATCTAGTCAAAGTCTGTACATATGAGATATCAGATCTTCTCAAAAAGGGACTTATCAGCCCTTCCAAAAGCCCATGGTCTTGTGCGGCCTTTTATGTCAACAACCAGGCTGAAAAAAAGCATGGTGTCCCAAGGCTTGTTATCAATTACAAGCCCCTCAACAAAGTTCTCAAATGGATTAGGTATCCAATTCATAATCGCCAGGACTTGCTTAAGAGGATCACTCTAGCAAAAGTCCTCTCAAAGTTTGACATGAAGTCTGGATTTTGGCATATCCAGATACATTCAACTGACCGTTACGAGACGACCTTCAATGTTTCATTTGGGCAATATCAATGGAATGTCATGCCATTCGGATTGAAGAATGCTCCGTCTGAATTTCAAAAGATAATGAATGATATTTTCAACCGATATCAAGAGTTCACAATAGTCTATATTGATGACGTCTTGGTATTTTCAAACATTATAGATCAAACATCTATAGGTGTTCTTAAATGTGATCAAATCAAACGGTCTTGTGGTATCTCAACCAAAGACCAAGTTGTTTCAAACAAAGATAAGATTTCTTGGTTATGATATTAATCAAGGAATTATAAAACCAATTCAACGATCTCTGGAATTTCTGGATAAGTTTCCAGACGTACTACAAGACAAAATGCAGCTACAACGATTCCTTGGTTGCGTCAATTATATTGGTGATTTCATCTGGGATCTCCGCTCAATTTATCTGCCACTTTATTACAGACTGAAAAAGAATCCAAAGTCATGGACTGGCAAACATACTCAAGCAGTCCAATCAATCAAAACTTTGACCAAAAGCATTCCATGCTTATCTCTGGTGGATGAACAAGCCAAACTCATAATTGATATTGATGCCTCCGAAATCGGTTACGGCGGAATCCTCAAACAGGATCTTAACGAAAAAATTTCCATTGTCCGTTATCATTCAAGAATATGGAATAACGCACAAAAGAACTATTCCACCGTCAAGAAAGAAGTACTAGCAATAGTACTATCTGTTTAAAAGTTCCAAAGAGATCTAATCAACAAGGATTTTCTCATCCGAACTGATTCAAAAGTAAGCAAATTCATCCTTGAAAAAAATGTCAAAAATCTTGTTTCGAAGCAAATATTCGCTAGGTGGCAGGCGATTTTATCTTGTTTCGACTTTAAAATCGTGCCTATAAAAGGCAGTGAGAATTCATTAGTTGATTACCTCTCAAGAGAACATCTCTTGAAGAACCCTTCTTCAGCCTTGAATCTCTCTCAACCCCTTGGAACCTCCTCCTGGCCGACAACGGCCAAAACATCTGCGGCCTCCGTCGCCTAACAACAATAAGGACAACCATAGTCCTAATCAATCAGTAGTTTCTTCTTTCGAAACTACTCCATCTAAGGGAAAACAACCCTTTGCTCAATCATCTACACCGTCTCCCATGAGTGCAGAATAATATGCCATGGACTTGCAATTCTAGCAAGTAACCAGGCATCATCAAGGTTCAGCCTAAAAAACTTTAACTATTCAATCAGGCCCGGATAATGCCCTTCCAGTGCCTTCCTTCAAATTGTTGCGTCCCTCTGGACCAACTATCCCAACTAAACGTGTTGCTTCTCCTACTTCAGCCCGATCTCCGATTCCGAAGAATCCTTCTTCGTTCTCTTAAGTGGTCAGGCCAAAAACCTTTCAACCTCAACCTCCAATCCAAGGTTACTTTACCAAAACTTCTTTGGTAGACTTGACCATTGAACCAGAATTCGATGGACCTTCTGTCCAAGAAATCTGCAAACAAATATTTCCTCGTGGCTTCAACTTCTTACCAGAGGATATTTCAAAAACCAGGACTTTCTATGAGTATATTTAGTCGATTCCAAATCTGCAGAAATTACCCATATTCCTCACAAAAATGATCCTTCGAAGATCATTTATTCAAAGTTGAGAATTTTTCGAGTTCTCACCCCATCCTATTGGAAACAAGGGATGTTTGTGGGTAAGAAATTCTCTCATCAATTCAAACCATCAGCCTACAACTATCGTGGCTATGTTAAAGCATGGTACGTAGTCTTCTGGCTCAATCCATACAACCATTCATGGTTTGTGACATTCTGTAAGCAAGCCTACAAAATGCACTTTTCAAATTGGTTTCAAAACTGGTGGAACTACTTTGGTCTCTCCGATGAAATTTTTCATTGGTTTCAATACGTTCTTTTCACATTTTTCAACAAAGTATCTACCCGTCTCCCCTTTCAAAGACGTTTAGATTCGCTTTGTATTTTCAAATACCCTGGATCTTCTACTGGAACTTCCAGCTAGGACCTAGCGGAAACTTCAAAGTTCTGAGTAAATCTCTCAGGATCAAGTGGTGGGAAAAGTTTAATTATTTTCACATTGATGTCAATACTATGAAAGTTTCACCTTTTTCAACAAAGTATCTACTCGTTTCTCCTTTCAAAGACGTTTAGATTCGCTTTGTATTTTCAAATACCCTAGATCTTCTGCTGGAACTTTCAGCTAGGACCTAGCGGAAACTTCAAAGCTCTGAGTAAATCTCTCAAGATCAAGTGGTGGGAAAAGTTTAATTATTCTCACCTTGATGTCAATATTATGGAAGATTGGTTCAAAGTCAATATTCATCTCTAAGACATGACCAGGCAAGAGGATGAAGTTTTTCTCCTCACAAAGAATGCAGTTATGTCAACCCTCGCGGGAACCAGCACACAATAGGAATTCAACACTGTTGTCACAACGTTGTGGTAAATCTTTCCGACGACGAAGACGCTGTCCTGGCAGAAGCCTCCTCTCCTGCCTCAGTCAACGATATTGATGATCTTATAAACAGTTACGAACCTTATGAAGGTTACGACATCAACGACCCATTTTTGGACACTCAACCCTATTAGTCCAAATATGTGGTATTTCAAAATTTCAAGTATTCAGTATAATTTTTCAAATGTTTTTAATATTGTAAATTTTTGTAAATTAATTTGTTTGAATTTCTTGTATTTATTTAGATAAGATCATTATATTCAGATCTTATCCTCGCTTTAACGGTCTGCTAATTCTAGATTTTCATAAAGAAGCATTTGAAAGAGAAGACTCCATGACGGAGATGGCATACTTTTGAAAAGGGTTCACCAACCTCAGGCGGCGCGGTCAGCGTTAAGAATTAACTCTGAATGGGATTATTTCCAGGAGGATTCCTATATCTCATTAGGCTAATTTCATGCAATGGGGATGGGTGCTTTTGTGACGATAGGCGGGGTAACCGAATTAAGACCACCTGCAAAGCCGTTTAATTCACAGAGCATGAGATTATGCATATACGATCAATATGTGAGGAATCATAATTCACGCCAATCAAAAGACAACCGGGTGACATCATTATGATCTCCTACAAACTTTGAAATGAAGAAAATAATTAGCAGACATATCATATCTATCTTTACTTTCCTTTATCGTTTCCGTTGCAGATAAGAATCGGTGGAGATCTATCGCACAAATCTTATCGTATATTTATTTTTTTCAAAAGAAAGATAAGATTATCAGAAAAGGCCAAGTCAGGAGTCCTGTCCTGTCGACCACATTGAAAATCTTTTGTATTTAATTATCGTTGGACCACTGTGAAGACAATAGTGAAAATTAATAATTGTTGTGTAGCAATTATTAATCATTCCTTTCACAATAAATAGCAGTTAGCATCCAACCAAAAATGGTTGAATATCCTTATGGAGTAATCTCACAAAATGCCAAGAAAAAAGCACCATTTTTACCAAAATAATTTTAAAACTGCCTTTTTTCCATTTTATTAAAAATATTTAGAAATTTTTAAAAATTAAAAATTATTTATTATTAAAAAGAAAGGTAATAATTAAAACTGTCTTTTTCCATTTTATTAAAAATATTTAGAAATTTTTTAAAATTAAAAATTATTTATTATTAAAAAGAAAGATAATAGGAGATGGTAGGAGATAGAACAAATAAATTGAGAAGATATAAATCAATAATAAACCAATAATGTGTGAGTATATATGTATGTGATTAAAGAGTAAAAAGTAATTTTTTTTAATTTTATGAAAATAATATTTTTAAAAATATTTTTACATGAATTTTGTTATTTTAAAATTTTAATATTGTACTAATATAATAATAAATATAATAATAAAAATAAAAATATAATAATAAAAATAATAAGAATAATAACAATAATAATAATAATAATATATAAACAATGGGATCCACTACACAAATTAAAAAAAAAAAAAGTTAAAACTCTTCCTTCCAATTTTTTAACTTTTATTTTACAAATCAAACCCTCACAATGAGGACCATCTAATGAGTCACCATTTAAGTTTAGTATTAAATTCTAATAGTAAAGTTTTTATTGAGTGGCCATTTAAAACTTTTATTGAAACACTAAGTTTTAATTAGACGACAGTCCTATATTAAATAAGGAAAAAAAAAAAAAAAAACTTCTTCTTCCCGTTTCAAATACCATAAATTTAAATAGACAAAAAGTTCTTTAAAAAGAATTAAAATTGAATTTGTAAATAAACATTTTATCATTTTCCAATAAGTAAGTGTGTAGTCATTATTTATTTTGTTGTGTGTTTGAGAAAGTTTCCTAGAGACTTATGATATTATAAGAACAAATATATCCGATTGAACCTTCCTTTGAATATTGATTGATTGTATGGAAAACATGAAAATATATATAGAGGTGTGTATAGAAATTTAATAATATGATCATATTGTCTATGCCAAATCAAAAAAGAATATATATATATATACATATACATGAAATGATATGATTCAGGTGAAGCTTCCATTGATGAACGAAAGGCTACGGATGGGAACAACAGAGAAAGAATCGTTCAAGATCGTCAGCAGGTAGTTGAAAATAAGCATTATTCTCTGGCACCTCACGCATCTTCTTCACAACCACAACAACCGGCTTCTTCCTCGGCGGTGGTGGCAAGGATGCCGGTGGAATCCGAAACTCTGGTCGCTCCGGAGTACGAAAGCCGTCCATGGGGTGAAATTAAAGTATATGAAAAATTGAAAGAAAGTTGAAGAGATTTTTGTGAGTTTTAGAAGTAACAGCGAACAGACTATATATGGTGTTGTATGTTTTAATCCACGTGTCAACATTTAAAGAGGCTTTAATCTACGTGGCGCTTTCTTACAGTCCCACGTGGAATTTTGCGCTGTCAGTAGCGGGAAAGTGTAGACTACTTAATTTGAACAAGAAATTAAATGTCTTGTGGGCTTGTGGGTTGGGTCGGGCCTTGTGAGATAGGGAGAATTTTCGAGGCCCATTTGAAAATCTGGATCGATGCTTTCGGTTACACTATAGCCGAAATTACACAATTTAGAAAATAAACTTAAAAATATACGCTACAAATAGCAAATATTAACTGCTCAAATGATATTTTTTAAAAAAAAAAATGTCAAGTACATTCTTGCATGGCTATTAGTGATAACTCATCGAATGAAGCTATCACCATTAACTGATTCCAACGATAGCAACTGATTGGAATCTATAACAATGTATAGTTGTTATTAATTTTTATTAACAGTAGCTTCTATCAGTAATAGTTTCCAATTAGAGAAAAAAAAAAAAAAAAACATTTGTAATAGTTGAGTATAGAGAGTTATAGCTAATAGTAGTTATCAGTAATAACGATTGAAAACTATATTATCGTAAACCAATATTTGTAACATGGTATATAAGTTAATACTCTTATTATTGATAGATTTTAACATATTTTGTTATATTTGCACTTTTTTTAAAATGTTGCTATATGCATAATTATTTTAAATCTAATTACTATATAAGTTAACTTTTGTCCCAATTTCTTAGCATTGAAGTTAGGCAAATAGGCCAAATAACTATATTTTATTGAGAAGATTGTTGTATCGCAATGAATGGGTGATTTGAATTGCAATTGAGTTGGTATTTCCTTATTTACCCCTTAAGTAATGTCTAAGTGGAAGT
>JBBPDI010090171.1:0-12203 GCA_037974545.1 Cucumis variabilis | reverse complement strand
ATTATTATTTAGGCATAAATCTGTTTTCATAAAAGAAAATAACATCACAAAGAATCAAAGTTCATCATCAATAATCCAATGGATTCTCTCTCTCCTCTTATGATTTCCAAACTTCTTTCTAAGCTCTCTCCTCACTCTCCTACGATCACTTATTCTTCCTCTTCTAAATCCTAAAGACCAAACAATGATCTTTCAAGAACTATTGCCAATCATAACTCAGCCGAAGCCCATCTGGCCCAGGTTGAGAATAAACTCAAAAACTAGTCTATTCCAAAAATAGATCCGAGTCAGATATACAAAATTAATACCTTCAATTTTTCTCAGCAAGATGCAATAATCATCACTAAAGAAAACGTAGCAATGAAAGATGAATTCACTACGATCAAACTTCTACCCGAAGAAACTCTCTTCAAAGCCAAAGACAAATTCAAATACCTCCACATCGGATGCGTTCAAGTTTTCCTAAATCCTCTATTTAGAGAAGGATTAGATGTTCTTGTCTACCTTGCTCTAAGAGACAAAATGCATCTTAGATTTACTCCGTCTCTTCTAGGGATTGTGCAATTAAATCTGGAGCAAGGACCAGTCTATTTCAACTGCAAACCCGGTCTTACCATCTCCCTTCAAGACAAAAACATTATGGACACTATAAGTCTGGATGTTCATTCTCAAGGTCTCGAATTAAAAGAAGGATCACTTCCTTTTGTTGTTTCTTACTGCATCTATTTTAAATTGATGCATACAAATCTATCTCCTAAAGCACTGGGTGTCTCTCCCAAAGGATATACCATGCTTATGGAAGTCAATGTAGGAAAGTCTTCTATGACTATCCCAAGAACTTTCAACTGGGATGATTTAACCAAGAATCCCGTCTGGAGACTACAAGAAGAAATTGCTCCTATTAATAGAAGCAGTACAGAAGCTTCAATCACAGAATTTCCAGATGGAAATGTTGAAGTTCAATTTAATACGGGCAGCTCTTATCCAAGAATAAGTGAAATAATGAGCAGTCGTCCAAGTACGTCTTCAATCAGAGCAGAAAGATCTTATGCAGACACTCTCAGAAAATCTGAATCAATTAGAGCATTAGTGGATTTTTCTCAATCAATCCCCAATGTTCATTATGAAAAAGATGGATCTCTTTCCCCTACCCAATCTGATATGGAAAAGAGAACTGAACCTGTCTATAATTAAATCAATGTCATTAACAGCAGTAATGACAATGATCGTTTCCAAGAATATTACAGCAACTACCTAGATATGTGGCTTGCTGCTCCAGCTGAAACTAGAAAATCTTTTCTATTAAAACCAAACTTCGTCGCTGGAATGAAACAAAAAGTAAGAGCCAGAAATGAGGCTCTTGTAAAAAAACTTCAAGCAGATGGCCAAGTTGCAATGATCAAAGGATCAATTGTCTGGGTTACTGCTAGTGGCAAAGAAATAGCTTCTAATTATCCACTAGAAGAACAAGCTTATTTCCCTCATCCTGCAATACCTGCAGTCAAAATGGTCTCATCCCCATATAAGACTATTAATGAAGATAAAGTTAAAAAAGTTGGAATTCGAGAAATAAAGAATATCCAACATCAACTCAATTTTACAAACAAAGTCCTTTCTACAGTATCCAAAGCATTAGAAAGAAGATGCTTCAGACTATTTGGTTGAAATCAATAAGCGACTCACCGCTATCTCCATCAACAAAGACTCTAAAAAATCAATAGTGTCGATGGAAAGTTAAGAAGTCTCAACCAGCAAAACCGAGAATCCAAAAGAAATCAATATGATCAGAAAAAATTCCTCGCCACAAACTTCTACTTCGAAAATACTTCCAGTAGCTCAATGGGTAGATATGAAAAATCATTACCCTCAACCATCTCCCCCTGATTTAGGATGGGACGATCTCCATCATGAAAAACATACTTATGATGGACAATCTCTTGTCACCTGAAATATCGATGGATATTCTGAGGTTCAAATAATGAATACTTTCAAGAAATGATGCTGGCCGCATCCGCTTATAGCACCAGAAAAACAACACTAGACACAACTCAAATTCTTATCTCTAGCTTCACAGGAAACCTACGAAGCTGGTGCCACAATCAACTAACCGAGCAAGAAAGATATCGTATCTTGACTGCTACGAGAATAGTTGTCAAAACAGAAAATTCTTTTACTCATGTCCAAGTAGAAGAACAAGACACGGTCAACCAATTGATCTATACAATGACCAAACATTTTATTGGGAGTACCCAAATCCATTTCAATAATCTTGCAACTGAATCCCTTCTGGGACTAAGATGCCATAAGATGAGCAGATTTAAGTGGTATAAAGACACCTTCATGGCACGTCTATATACCCTTACAACTTGCAGAGCTGATATCTGGAAACAAAAATTTGTTGAAGGACTACCGCATTACATTTCTCAAAAGTTCTATCAAACAGTTGCAACAAATTTTGTCACCAAACAAATTGATTGGACTGAATTAACATACGGTGACATATCAGCCACAATTCAAATGATATGCATTAATCTCTACAGAGAGAATAAGCATACAACGAAGGTAATTAAAGATTTCGACTACAAAAAGGAATTAGGCAACTTCTGCAAGCAATATGGTCTCTCTCAAGGACCAAAAGAAGAGAAGAAGAAAAAGAAAAAGTCTTACTCTAAAAGACTCTTTAGCAGAAATAAAGCTAAAGATCAAGAATTTTCACGAAGAAGGAGGAAATACTACAATAAAGGTACCAACAAAAGACATTATTCTTCAAAAACCAACAACGTATGCTTCAAGTACAATCGCAAAGGTCAATATGCCAATCGTTGTCCCTTAAAAGACAAAATCAATGCTCTGACAACGGATGAAGAAACCAGACAATCTCTTCTTTATGCCATTAGATCAGAAGATGATACTTCTTCTCAAACTGAGTCATCATCATCAGAAGAAGGCATCAACATTCTTCAAGAAGAAGAATCTTTTAGTGAAGATGCTTTCTACTCTCAAAGCGACTCAAGCGACGATGAAGGAACAATCCCCTGCACAGGCAAATGTGCTGGTAAATGCTCAGGACACATAAATGTCATCACAAAAGATCAAGAAACTCTTTTTGATCTCATTGAGCAAATTCCTGATGAAGAATCAAAGAGAACTTGACTCCTCAAACTTAGACAAAGTCTAGAAGAACAAAATTCTCAAATGGATTAGGTATCCAATTCCTAATCGACAAGACTTGCTTAAGAGGATTACTCTAACAAAGGTCTTCTCAAAGTTTGATATGAAATCTGGATTTTGGCAAATTCAGATACATCCAAATGATCACTACAAGACGACCTTCAATATTCCATTCGGACAATTTCAATGGAATGTCATGCCATTATGCCATTCGGACTGAAGAATGCTCCATCCGAATTCCAGAAAATCATGAATGATATCTTCAACCAATATCAAGAGTTCACAATAGTCTACATTGATGACGTCTTGGTATTTTCAAGCACAGTTGATCAACATTTCAAGCATCTACGAGTATTTTTTAATGTGGTCAAATCCAACGGTCTTGTGGTATCCCAACCAAAGATCAAACTATTTCAAACAAAAATAAGATTTCTTGGTTATGAAATTAATCAAGGAATTATCAAACTAATCCAACGGTCACTGGAATTTGTCGATAAATTTCCAGATGAAATATATGATAAAAAGCAGCTACAGCGGTTCCTTGGTTGCTTCAATTATATCGACGATTTTATCCAGAATCTCTGCTCAATCTGTCTGCCATTATATGATAGACTAACAAAGAATCCAAAGCCATGGACGAACGAGCATATGCGAGCTGTCCAATCAATCAAATCTCTGGCCAAAAGTATCCCATGCTTATGTCTTGTGGATGAACATGCCAATCTCATAATTGATACAGATGCTTTCGATATTGGTTACGGCGGCATCCTCAAACAAGAACTTAACGAAAAAATTTCCATTGTCTGTTATCATTCAGGAATTTGGAATAGTGCACAAAGAAACTATTCCACCGTAAAAAAGGAAGCTCTTGCAATAGTACTTTCCATCCAAAAATTCCAAGGAGATCTTATCAACAAAGAATTCCTTATCCGAACAGACTTAAAAGCCAGCAAATTCATCTTTGAAAAAAATGTCAAAAATCTTATCTCAAAGCAGATTTTCTCAAGATAGCAGGCAATCTTATCCTGCTTCGACTTCAAAATTGTGCCTATAAAAGGCAGCGAGAATTCACTTGTTGATTACCTCTCAAGAGAACATCTCTTGAAAACCCCTCCCTCAGCCCTGAATTCTCTCCCCAATGGAACCACCTCCTGGCCGGCAACGACCACCCAACTGACGACAACCACCGTAAAATAATAGTCCAGAAGGACAAAATCCTCAAACAGTAGCTTCCTCCTCAAGAACTACTTCTTCTTCAAAGGGAAAACATCCCTCTGTTCAATCATCTGCACCATCACCTATGATTGCAGAAAATTATGCCATGGACTTGCATTTTGAGTAAGTATCCCGGAGACGTCAAGGTTCTGCTCAACGAGCTTTGACTATTCAATCAGACTCATCGAGTCTTCCCCCTATTCCTTCAACAGCGTTGTTACGTCCCTCTGGACCAACAACTCCAAACAAGCGTTTTGCTTCTCCAGCCGCTTCTTCTTCAAGATCTCCGATTCTGAGGAATCCTTCCTCGTTTTCTCAAATAGTCAGGCCAAAAGTCTTTCAGCCTAGACCTCCTATACAAGGTTATTTCACCAAAACAACCATGGTGGACTTAACCATAGAACCAGAATTCGATGGACCTTCTGTCCAAGAAGTCTGCAATCAAATATTTTCTTACGGTTTTAATTTTCTACCTGAGGATCTTGCAAAAACTAGGACATTTTATGAGTATATTTTAGTCGACTCCAAATCTGGTGAAATTACTCATGTCCCAGACAAGAATGATCCCTCAAAGATCATTTACTCAAAATTGAGAATATCTTGAGTTCTCACACCATCCTACTAGAAACAGGAGATGTTCGTGGGTAAGAAGTTCTCTCATCCATTCAAACCACCATCATATAATTATCGCGACTATACCAAAGTGTGGTACATTGTATTTTGGCTTCAAGCATACGACCATTCGTGGTTTGTGACATTTTGTAAGCAAGCTTACAAAATGCACTTTCCCAACTGGTTTCAAAATTGGTGGATGTACTTTGGACTCTCTCAGGAGATATTCTCAGTTGAAGTTCAACGTTCATACCATCTCTTCCAACAAAGTATCTATTTGTCACCCCTTTCTAAGACGTTTAGATTCGCTTTATATTTCTAAATACCCTGGATCTTTTGCTGGAATTTCCAGCTAGGACCTTCAGGAAACTTCAAAGCCCTGAGCAAATCTCTCAGGATCAAATGGTGGGAAAAGTTTAATTATTCTCACTTAGAAGTTGACAAGATGAAAGAATGGTTCAAAGCCAACATTCATCTTTAAGATATGACAAGGCAAGCGGATGAAGCCTTCCTCCTCACAAAGAACGCAGTCATGTCAACTCTTGCAGGGGCAAGTACTCAATAGGAATTCAATTATGTTGTCAACAATGTCGTTGTAAATCTATCAAATGACAACAACGATATACCAGTAAAAGACTCCTCTTCGGCCTCAGTAAGCGACGTCGATGACCTTGAATATGACCCTTATAAAGGTTTCGACATCAACGACCCATTTTTGGACACCCAACCATATTAGTCCAAATCTGAGGTTTCTCAAGAAATTTAATTTTCAAGTGTATTTAAATTAATTTATAAATTTATGTAAATTAATTTAAATTTTTGCATTTATTTAGATAAGATCATTGTATTCCGATCTTATCATCGCTTTTTTAGTCTGCTGATTCAAACATCTTCATGAAGAAACATTTGAAAGAGAAGACTCCGTGACGAAGATGGCATACTTCTGAAGAGGAATCACCAACCTCCGGCAACGCGGTTAGCGTTAAGGATTAACTCTGGGTAGGATTATTTCCAGGAGGATTCTTATATCTTATTAATCTCTTGTTATGTAGAAGGGCCTACGGGCGCTCCATTGACAGCAAGGCGGATAGCCGTAGTAAGACCAAACTGGGAGCATTTGCTCTATATGACAAGAAACTAATAAGATTGAGAATCATATCCGAGCCAATCAGAAGACAACCGGGTGACGTCACTATCTTCTCCAACAAGTATTTCATCATAGAAGAAAATAATTAGCTGACATATCATACCTATCTTTTGTACCTATCTTTATTGCTTTCTTTAATTAGTGGGGGTCCTGTCCCACGTTTTTATTTTCAAAAAAGAAAGATAAGATTCTCAGAAAAGGCCAAGTCAGAGGTCTTGTCCTGTCGGCCACTCTGATAATCTTCTTTGTATTTATCAATTATTGTTGGATCTACTGTGAAGACAATAGTGAAAATTAATAATTGCAAATGCAATTATTAATTATTAGTTTTCATTATATATAGCAGTGGTATCCGACCCTAAATGGTATCAGAGCCATAGTTGCTCATTTTTCTTCTCTCTTCTTTCCCTCTCTATGGAGTAAACTCCCTTCTGAATCCAAAGGAGGACGGATGGTGTTCTAAGACTATATTACCATGCATGGTAGTAATTAATTTATAATGAATAATATGAAATGTGTCCGCAGTTGGGTCAAAATGTTCGAAACATAATAGAGAAAAATATAAATAGTTAAACAAATATGGATTTTGTAAATATTAGACATGAAGTTTAAAATTAATGTTCTAACGTCTTAGAAGGGAGTTATGAGTCAACCGATATCATATCTTAATAAGAGGGATCACGGGGACATGAAAGTAATTTTAAGAAAAACTTAAAAGAATTAAAAATTACTATCTATACTAAAAAGGAGCAGATTTCTTTTTAGTGGCTCAATTATATAAACTTCAAAATTAAACGTGTTTAGCCTGTAACAATTCTACGTTAGAGGACTCGTGTTGTTTGGTTTGTGGGGATAACTTTTCTTTTAATTAGATTGGATACAATATTTTAGTTTTTTTATATTTTTAAATAAAAAATTAATCATTTGAAACAAAGAGACTAATATTTGAAAACAAAGATTTGTAGACAAAATAGAAATTATAGAGAGATTTAATAGTAAACGAGAAATATAAAATTAATTGAAAAAAATGGTTGCCAAAGAGTATGAACGAATGTCGAAAATTTTCACCTCTTAGCCTACTTTAATAAAATATAGATATATGTAGAGAGATATCTCAAAACATCTCGCTATACTCGTTAAATCAACCAAAAAAAAAATCACAATTATCTTATTGTTAGTATGTGCACAAAAATATTTTGTAATTGCAACAAAAAAAATTTGGTGGGTTGATATTGATCTATCCTACGTTTTTTATTTTATTTTAAGTATTAACAATTACAAGGGTGGAGATAATTACCATTCGTTAAACTCATTTGCATTAAGATAAATTAAAGATAGACATTCAAATTAAATAATTTTGTTCCAGTTATTATTATTGTTAGTATATTTTGAAATGGAAATAATAATTCTCTTATTATTTATGAAGACATTGTCACTAACAATTTATTCTTCCTACAGAATTTACTATCTCATTTAATTTTCATGGATTTTCAATTGTTGCATTTTGACAATAAATGCAAACCATAATACCGGTTAAGTTATGTGTTTCCATGTAAAATTAAGATCTACCCATTATGGACAGAACATACAATTTTCTAACATCGTGATTACAGCTAAAAAAATAAAAATAATAATAGCATTCATTATAGGAAACGGCAAAAGAACCTTGCACAGCAATCTATGAACTCTCAAGTTCTATTATTTTTCACAAAATCCTCAGGGTGAAGACACCGACTGAGCCGGACCTGTCCTTTTCAGCTAGGACGAGAAGAATGAAGGTGAGAAAATAGAAGTGTAGATATTCCTCAATATAATGAACTGAGAAACTTCCGGAATCAGATGAATCATGTGGTTAAAAACAAAGTCAGGCTTTTGCAATCTAAAAAGATTGTAATCTTCACAACTACTTTAACATTTGTCAAAGAAGCTTTTCCCACGAAAGCATAGAAGATAGATACAAACTATATTTTGAAGCTAAGATATATACATGATTGTATCACGAACATTAGTATTGTTGATGAAATTTTGTTTGAAAAAAATTCTATTAATATTTTATTTTATATTGGGATTTTCAAATCACCAAGACTGGCAATGTGAAAACTCGTTTGTAAACCCTACCTTATGTTATGGGTTTAGGATCCTAAAGGTTTTACAGAGGTAGGGAGATTGACAAATGTAGATTTGTTGACATCTTTCCACATTTCAAATTGAAAATAAAAACGGTGCATTCCGTCTAAAAGTTCTCGTTCATTGTTTAGAGTATCAATTACAATAATCACCAATTCTCCATCCTAATTTTCAATAAGGTATTTGATAGTGTAAGGTTCCTTATCAAAACTATTTGATGACAATCTATCTAATAATATGAATTTGGATCACTTTGGTTTTTTCAACGTGGGATATATTCTCAATCATGCCCCTTCAAAATGATGTCTTCGTTTGTGTTCACCAACCTTGATCATATCTCAATTTTATTTTATTGGATCGAATAACCATACTATATTTGATAGTATGATGTTCCATTTCAAAACCAATTGACAATAAGATAATTAAGTAATTTCTTATAAAAAGTTTGAGTTCCCTTAATTCTTTTCCATGTGAAATTCTCAACATCATATCCAAACTAAGAGATCATCCAAAATCCAAGACAAGGAAAATCGAGTTATGATTTATAAAAGTTATTACTAGTCCATCGGCCACTTACACTAAAAAAGAAATACTTATTAACTTACTGTAAAAAGAATATATCGCAAGTAAATTGAATTGCCAATTGAATAAAAATCAATATGCATTTTCTTTATATATTTTTGAATAGTTGTTAGTGCATTGTGTATATTTACAACAATAATACATTTTGTCGCACTATAATATGAAAAGGAGTTAACATAATTACTTTAGTAATTTTGAAAAAAGGTGTATTTTTGTATGTCACCGAATACTGAATATGTTTTTAAATATGTTCAAGTGGACATGAATAATTAAATTACACCTTCTTTTGGAAGATAAAAAACATGTTGAGAAGGGAATGGAATAATTAAAAGTTGCACTAATTTAATGGATTTTTAAATATATTTTTGGGTTTGTTTTAATAAAAGAAATAAGGATGATGATTTTATCCCCGTAGAAGAAACCAAAAATACTCCTGAAATGGTGTATTCACGCATATACCCATTTTTTTTTAGTTAAAGAAAAGAAAAAGAATAGCAAATTGCATGGGACAATCGAAGATTACGATAACATTATCTTCCTAATTAATATCCATAAAGAATGGTATAAATTCTCTATGTTTTTTTCCTTTTCTATGACGCAAATGGCATAACATTTGACTCTTTTTACTTTTGCTATTCTCATCCCATCTTTGACTTGACACAATATGCCCACACAACCACAACAACAAATGCTACCTCTCAATTTACTAATCTCAACTTCACCCCTATAACAATTCAAACTAAAAAAAAATATAAACATATAACCATAAATTTAGTCAAAATATCCACCCAAGGATTTACCATCTTTATATGATGTATGTAGAAAAAACTAATGGATATCACTGGTAAATGTGTATGCTCCAACTTTCTTTTCTTCAAATCTCATATTATGTATATATATATTTTTTATTTTTTCCCTTAGATATAAAGCTCTTCCTCAACAAAATTTTTGGATTTATGATACTGTGTATATATATTATAGTTATTTAGGGAAAAAAATATCAATTCACACCTCTAATGTTTTGTCAATTTAAATATTGAATTTTTGTAAGTGTATCAATTTATACTCTCTATTATGAGTAAATGAGCCAATTGAACTTTCATTCGAAAATTATTGTCTATGTATCGTCGATTTTAATTGTTAGTTTTATTAATTCGATATTAGAAGAAGTCTGCATATGTGAAAGAATTGAAAGTATGGTCAATTTGAAATTATAATCTTGGTAAGAAAATCTTAAATGGTTCATTTATAACGATCAGAATAGTATTTAAAATAATTATATGTTTAAGGCTGAATAATTTTAACCAAACGTTAGCCACGTTTTTCTAGTTTGACTATATTTTCAACTCAATCAAATTGTGCTTCTCTTTGGTAGGTGTGTTGTTGCAATTTTAAAGCTTTAATAAATGCTTACCCCAAATTTGTTTAAAAACAATACTTTCGATTTCCTCACGTTCATTGAATTATAAAACAATTACAAAATGTATGTTTTGATAAGAAAAAGATTTGGAGTTAAATCTTAGTTTTTCGTGCATCGATCAAACTTATTTTTTTTAAAAAAATGAAATTATCTAATTCAAATAAATAGACTTACCCAAAATTTCACATTGTGTAAGAATTGACAAAAATTAGAACAATGTTGGATTTATTTAAGTTTAAGGTATATATATATATTTCAAAATTTATATTATCAACAATCTTTTTAAAACTAATTTAAAATTTTTTATTCTAAATTAATCAATAAATACCAATGTAAAATATTTATATTAAAAGAAATTGAAATTAAGAGGATTTTTTCCAATTAAATTATGACACATTTGAAATGTGGGGAAGAAAAAATGAGACTTTTAATTTAGAAGAGTAAGTACTATAATTTATGTTTATTGGGGCAATGTGAAGTAACGTGGAAAGAGGGGAAAGTCAGGGTGACGTGGATCCTACTGTACAAAATTGTACGGAGCCGATAAACTCGACGGCTAAATTTAAGTAAACCAAAATAGTAATTTGAAAAAACCACCAAAACAGAAAGAAAGGCACCGAAACCCAACTTTGGCTTTTTCCATTAACACATAATTGAGACTGCTGCACAACTTGCCCTTTTAATTATATACAATTACAGAAGTCTCATCTTATGCTCTTTCTTCAAGGATCTTTACAGGTTCCAGAAGTATAAAAAATATTGTAGCTAGTTGGATAAAAAATGTGAAAGGAAATTTGTTAGAATGATTATATATAATTAGTGTTTTTGTTGGTATGGGGAAGCACTAAAGGGCAGCAGGAGAAGTAGCCTACCAGCATATATAATAATAGTAATTGAAACTGATGGGTTTAATTTTTTTTGTCTCCAAATATGGGAAACGTGAGGGCCCAATAAAGCTGCTCTTAAAATGCCATTTCTTTTGTTTAAAAAAAAAGAAAATAAACTCTCTCTCGGTTAAACTTTTCAGTCGTGGAGTTGTGTCCCATGAAATTCACCTTTTGCTCTTGTTTTTTTGTTCCATATATATTGAAGAGCTGCCACTTCTGTCATTCTAAAATATTTATAATCCATATTTTATTTATAATTCAATTTAGGTTAAAATTTAGTTTAAAAGTATTAAATTAAATATTAAATTATTAAATACATGGCTACAAAAGTGATTTTAACACTTTAAAATTAACTTAATAAAATGTATTCTTACAACTTATAAAGAAATTCTGAGTAGAAACACTCATTTGTTTTAGAATTAACGATAAACTGATTAGAGGGAATAATTTTAACTTCTTGTTATTAAGTGGCTAAAATTAAATATATTTGAAAGTATAAATACTAAAATGATATTTAAAACTATATATAAACAAAACTATCTTCGATTTTACCGTTTAATCAATAAATTAATTACCATTCAATTTTATATCGAACTAAAATTTTCATTTAAACTAAAAATAGAAGTAATATTTAGAAAAACTTTTGAAAGTGTCTCTTTATAAACAGTGATAGACTTCAAATTGTAGTCGAAGTTATTCTATATAAATAGAATATAATATTTTTTAAATATTTTTACAAATTTAGTCATTTTTTTCTTTCACGGAGAATTAAAAAAAAAGAGTGAGGAAATGGAACCTCCAAATTGGGGATGAATTACCATTCAAATTAAACTTGTAGGTTAGTAGAAGTAAAGTATATAAATTTTAAAATTAAACACAACTTACACTAAAGCTGTAGTTTTTACCAAAATATTGTTAAAATAAAGAATAAAGAACAAAAAAAAAAAAAAAAAAAAGAGAGAGAGAGAGAGCGTGTTTTCCGTGGAAAGCAACAGGTAAAAGGCAAAGAAGGTCGAAGTCGAACCCACTTGCCCATAAAATT
>JBBPDI010090160.1:0-12203 GCA_037974545.1 Cucumis variabilis | reverse complement strand
AAAGTACTTCCCATCTTTTCCATTTCGTATATCAATTGAAAATATGTTCCAACCTTAAGTACTTTTGCTGTTTCACTTTCACTTCACACAACTAGCTTTTATGGAATTGGGATGTGATGTATATAGCATGTTCTCGTTTTATTCAAGGTGGGATTCACTTTTTTTTTTATTGGCTAGAGTGACTGTTAGACAATTTGTATATACACATTAGATAAGATATTGTTCAAAAAGACTGACAATATAACAACTAAAAGAGAAGAGGAAAAGAGAAGATCTGTGAAGTACGTATAGGTTTATAAAGATTATAAAAAGTAAATAAGTCGAGAAATTTTTAAAAATAATATATGTGTTATTTTATTTGTATACAGTCCTAAACTTTGTAAACAATCTAAGAATTTCTTCTTCGTAGAAAGTTCATATGAATGTTGGATGAAAAATTAAAATATCTACATTTCGTTTATTTCAAGCAAAAATCATTGTTTAATTTGAGTTCACCGTAGTGTCAATATTTTCTATGAATGTATATTTTAAGTACAATTTTGAAATATAATCATAAAAGATCAAAGGATAATACAAAGATACAAAAATCTACTTGAGACAAAAGATACATATTTGAAGTTTCACCTTTTATGTAATCTTCTTTCTTTTATAAGATGCATGAATATGTTTTTTTGTTACTGTTTATGTTTATTGTTTCTTAAAAACATAAAAATAACTAAAAAAAGTTTTGCGATAACTCTATATTATTTTACGTATTAGTGTGTCAGAAATTTCCCAATTTTTTTTAGTATTAACAATGAAAATATACAACTGTCTTTGATCCTTCAAACACTGTCTGTATTTGATTTGTAATGATATTGTGATCACTTGAGTCGATCTATTTATCTTAAATGATATGTTTGACTTACTTTCACCAATATGTTGTAGTTATAAAATAGGAAAATTGTTACAGATAGCAAAATATTAAAACTATTTACAAAATATTGCAAAAAAAACTTATATAGGCTAGAGTTTAATGAATTTTGCTATACTTTGTAATTAGTTTTAATATTTTTTCTATTTTTAAAAATGCCCTGGAAAATTATGAAAATGACAAAGTTGCTGAAATTATTTACAAAATATAACAAATTAACAGATTATATCAACGATCGACACTGATAAACAACACTGATAGAAGTCTATCAATTTCTATTATTAAATACATTGATAGATACTAATAGAAATCTATCATTGATAGAATCTAAAATTTTATATTATATTTTATAAATATTTTGATTAATTACGTTATGTTTGAAAATATCTATAAAAGTTTTATAACAAAAAAGAAAAGAAATAAAATGTGATTATTAAATGGTTAGATATCACCCATAAAATATGAGAGGTGGAGATAATTTTGAAGAATTTGAAAAAGAAGTTTATGGAATATTCTCATAATCCCATTGACATATAAACCCTAAACAAAAAGAGAGTGGGGGAGGGCCACGAGAGAGAGTGATCTAACCTTTAAAGTGATGTAGCTTGAATTAGATGATGAAAGAGAATAAAAGAGTTTAGATGATGGCAAAGTCAGATTTGAAAGGTGGACATGGGACCTCTTGAATATGGACAAAGTTTTAAATACACTCTTAATAGGTTTGTAATCATTCATTCATATTTTGACACGTAATTTATATATTAACACGTAATCTGATATGATATATTATTCTTTTTCTCCATCCAACGACTATGATATGAGACGAGTCTTCACTCTTATTTTTAATATATATAAATATTTATAAGATAACAAATCCAACTAACAATTAAAAAAAAAAACTAAGCGAGAGCTTTTGTTTTATTTTGTACACCTTTAACCCTAGCTAACCAAGGGGAGGACCATTACTATTTGTTAGAAATAGTTAAAAGTTGGGAGGTGGTGGAGGACCATCCTAGAGAGAGAGAAAAGTACTTTTTTTTTCTCTCTTTTCAATTCAACAAATTCATACTTTCATGCTTGCAATTTGGAGAACAAACCCTATTCTGATCGATTGAACTAAAAGTGAGCAGTCTATCATGCTTTTAAGAGTGACTAGTTGCAACTTGACGAATAACAATGGTCTATCATGCTTTCATGTTCAAGATTAAATTCAATGTCGAGTCATTGGGTATGTTGATAAGTGATAGTGGATATTTTGGATTATTATCGAAGAAAAATGGCTTTTGCTTATTGTCAATCGTCACCTATTCTCTTCTCTGTTTCTTTATTGTTTACACTTTACAGCCTGGCTTGGCTTTTGTCTCACTTTTTCAAAAGAAATTTCATTAATGTAAGGCTACTTTTGTAGTTTTTGAAACCATGCCCTAATCATTATAAACTGAGTAACTCAATTTGCTCACTCACTACGGCCTTTTCCCTAAAATCCTTTTTAACTTGTTCTTTTGTTTCCCATTTTGTATGTTGTCCAATAATTGAACCACCTTCTTTACCCAGTACTTCTTTTTATTTCTTCCATTTTCTTTTCTAATTACATTCCTCTTCCTTTTTCATCTTAAATATGAGTGTTTTTTCAAGGAACACATTATTATAGATCTAAAAATAAAGTCGATTCATTAAAACTTGATCAAACTGAAGGCTGATCAGATGGAGATGAAGAGGGACTTAATTAGTGTCGGTTTCGAAAGAAAATCTAAAAAAAACTTTTTCTATTTTTCTTTAGAAGAATTAAACCGACTAACGACGATTAGTTTGTACGCTTATGGGTTGAAGTGGGTTTCAACATTTACTAAACCTATTATAGTCGGTTCAATAATGATTTAGTCGAAAAATCGACTCTAACTCATTTCATTTTTATTTTTTTTTGTAATATAGCTATTCATGTTTTCTTTTCGTTTTTTAAAAAGTTTGAAGACATCAAAATTCTTGTTTTCCTTTTTTGAAAACACATGATTTTTTTTTTTTTGTCAATTTTTACTCATGTATGTTGTTGACCAAATTTCTATAGAAAATCCCTAGTGACATAGAAGCTATGTCAAATTTGTGTTTCTTTTCTTTTGTAAAATTTCAACACTCTAGGAGTTGCGATCTGAGAGTTATATATTGACGAAGAGATTAGGAGATGGTAATACAAATGTTGCTTAATGAAGTTTGAGTTCTTTACATCCTTAAATGCCCTTTCACTCGTTAAATGAAAATGGAAGGACTAAGAAACCCACCAGAAAAAAATATTGGTGCAACGTTAATTCAAAAAGTTTGTTGTACTTACTTACTATTAAGACTGAATTTTAGAGCTATTGTTTGTAATCTCAATTGTGAAACTATGAATTCAATACATAAAGTTGAAAAGTTCATTAAACCTTTTGAGAGTACTACTCTTCTAAATGATAATCTAATAGAATACAAAATTTTAGATTTATTTTGGTATATATTTAAAAATTTCTTAATATTAAAAACATAAAAACTAAAATGTAGCTATGCTTAAATTAAAAAAGAAAAAATTGTTACAAGAGACTTATTTAACATTTTGAGAGCTTACAAGCCTACACTAAGTATAAAGTTAAAAAGTTGAAAAGAAATAATAGTTTAATAAAAGAAGGAAAAAGAAAAAAGGAAGAGATATTGGGAAAGTAATTGTTGTTTAATAAAATTAACTAACCAAGTTTAGTAAGATATTTTTTTTTTAGAATGATAGACGTAATATATATATATATGATGATGATGATTGATATGACATTGATAATTAAAATAAAAGATAACTACGCCATCTCTTATTCCTTTTCAACTTGAATCCCTTTTTCCTTCCCTTTTCAATTTCAAATTATCGTTTTTAAATAATAATATTTATTTATTTTGTTATCTCCCTTACTATTTAACTATTTCTCATTATTTACATTTAATTTGTTATCTTAGTGTTCTTCATTTGTATTTTGATAACAAACACTCTTTCATTAAAAAGTATTTTCCTTTATTTTAAAAACGTAGCTTTTAATACATTTGAATTAATTACGTATATCTATATATAAATTTCTCTTTTATATCTAAAAAAGAGAATTTAGTATTTATCAATAAAATACTCGTGAATAATTTCGTTATTAGAAATAATTTTTAGAATAAAACAAAGGTTAGTTAGACTTATGTTAAAAGTTACAGAAACGAAGAGGGATGAGTGAGAATATAAATGAAAATAATGTTTATTTTTTGAAATCGCCTTTGAATTCATTGTAGGGGTAAGGTGGGATACGTTGATTTAGGTCTTAAAACAAATGGCTCTTTGTGGGGCTCTTCAATATTCCTCTTTTCAATCTAAATTCTCTCAATCATAATCTAAACCACAAATATAATCTCCCCTATTGATTATCCTTTTACCTCTTTTCTCTAATCCCTAAACATTTGACCCATTTTGTCAAGTCCAATTTCACCTATAACAACACCTATTTTCCATGAAAATTACTTGTACGTAAAAAGTATGATATTTCGGCTCACATGATAAATACAATCATATCTCTTATATATTCAAGGGTGAATAGAAAATTGAATCTAAACTTAATCTTTCTTTATATATTCTGGTTAGAATAAGTTTGGTTCAAATGGAGAAGTATTACTTGTTAATGTATCTTAGATGATCCACATCTCTCAAAGGTCCGACACTAAGGATTCATTTGTAGTTCATTTAAATTTTTAATTTTCAAAAAATTGGTAAGTTTGTTAACTAATTTGTTTTTTTAGTTTAAAAACAATAAATTTATTTTTAAAATTAGAAAGAAAAACTGAAAATGGAAAAAGAAATTTTTTATTTTTTAAAAATTCAAACTAAAAAACGAAATAGTTTGTAGACATGAATTAAGTCTGCTTTTCTTTTTTTTCTATTTTCTTTTGATGTCTTTAATGTTAACGTGTATCAATTAATTTTTAAAAAATTAAGAAAAACTATAATCTATTTGTTCACATGAGATTTTCAGAGAAATTTAATTCTGGAGTTGAACTAGTGTTGCTGTTGTATTCTTGATGATTTGATGCGATGTGGTTCGATATCTAGAATTTGATCCTCTAATTCTCTCTCGACTGGATGCTTGTGCTTGATTTGGAGGAAGCGGAGCACGTGATGTTCTTCAAGTTGGTTGAATGTCTCTATTTGATTTGGAGGAAGCGGAGCACGTGACGTTCTTCAAATTAGAGTCTTGGAAGAATTTGTATCTTCCAAAGAGTTTCAATCTTTGAGGGTGGTCGACTTCAAGAGTTAGAGAATCTTTTAGCTATTGGAAGAATTCTCTTTAGGCCACTTGAAGTCAAAAAATTTCCACCCCTTATAAAGGAGAAGAACTTCTATTTATAGTGTTTTCTGGTGGGCTTTATGGGCTTGGGTTTGGTTGGTTGATGGACCAGACCCATAAGTTTAACCACATAGATTTAGGTTATATTTAGTTTTTGGGTTTAATTAAGCTTTTTTTTTGTTTAATTAAACCTAGGCTACGTAAATAATATTTAATTGGACTAAAATAATTAACTTGATCCAACGGTTAGGATGAAAACAAGTGACATTATCAGGATTTGCCAATTTATGTTTTCAATTTTTAATTTGGGACACATGTCAGTTTTAATTAATCCCAAATTTAATTATTCGCACTTTTCATCATTAATTTAATAAATGATGTGGCAATTTGTGATTGGTCGCAAAATTTCTTATTCAACACTATTAAATTTAATTAGTTTTCATCATATTTCAATGTAATTTTACTAAACTAATAGAATAGATGGAAATTAAATTGGTTAATTCTTGAAGCTTAGTTTAATGAATAAGATGATACTAAATACCATTTCCAAAGCTAAGCATTTTCTCCTTACACAACTCGTTTGAATTAAAAGAATAACAATAATAAAAGATTGATTGTATTTAGTGTTTCATTTTTTTCAATACCTAAAAAAAGATAGAAAAAAACAAAAACAAAAACAAAGAAAATTGAAATAATGGATTTGTTTTTTCTAAATGGAATGAATTAGTGGGAAAACAGGAAAGTTATAGGAAACGCAAGAAATTTGGGGAAACGGCGTTTCCAAAATTTCTCAAGTAATTGCGGGAAAGAAATAAATACCCAAATTCCAACCATTTCTAGTGCTATCATATGATCATATTTTCTTTCTTTCATATTATAAACTTCTCTTTGATGATACGTAGACATAGACCAGATATGATTATACCATTTTTCAAAATAGTTTTTATTCATAATTTTCTTTTTTCAAATAGTAATCATTTTCTTTTTTTCAAATATCAATCATTTAATTTCCTAAAAGTGATCCAAAGTTATGGAACAATTTTTTTAAAAAAACATGCAACAAAGTGATCCAAATTTCTTTTCTTTTCTTTTTTTGATGTAAATTTTAAATTCACATATTTACATTACAAAAAATCATGTGAAAATTATCGATCTTTTTTATTGCTACAAATGTAGTGAATGTTATTGGAACATCAATAAAAAGTCGTGATATTTTTTAAAACATTTTTTTAAACAATTATTATATATTGCTACAACCACTTCATAAAAGAGAGGATAAGAAAAGAATTTTAATTTTAATTTTCTTCTAAATTCCTAAATTTAGAACCCACCATTTCTTATAATGGTAGGGTCCTTAAATATAAGTCTTTTCATTTTGTGCTATATAGCTATATTTTTAAGTAATTGTGATGTTAACATTTTTAAGAATAATATATAAGTCTATAGTAATATTTTAAAAAATTATAAATATAGTAAAATTTATTAATGATATACTATATCTAAATATAAATTTTGTTACATTTACACAAAAGTTTACATTGTGTTATAATTTATAAATGTTCCTATTTTTTTATAATAAGTTGTTCAGTCGCTTAGTTAAATCAAACTCTCATAAATAAGTGGAGAGAAATAAGAAAGATTTGAGAAACATTTAGTTAAATAAGGTTAAAAACGTTTGATCCTAACATTTTATCACAAATTCATAGGTTTAATATGCTTACGCTTACATTTTTTATACTTGTAAAAGTTTAAGGGTTGAACTTTTAAAATTGAAAGTTTAAAGGTGAAATTATTACTACCACCATACTTCAAGGTGGTTCTTACAATTTTGTAAATAATAATAATAATAATAATAAACAAATAAACAAATAAATAGATGTGTCCAAAGTTAGTATAAAGGTTTTTTTTTTCATAAATAGAACAAAACGCAAAAATATTTACACTATAAAATAATTTCAGGGACACTTGCAAAAATAGTAAAACAAGTTATAATAATTAAGTCTATAGCACACATACTTTATTATTTGCTAAAATGACAAAAACAAAGCCCAACCCACACATGTAAAAGCTTGAATTTGATTATTTTTTGCTATATTTAATCACAAACCTTAAAGACATTTTTTGCAAAATACTTAAAACTAATTTGTCACCCAATACAATTTTCCATAATTTTAAAAACAGAAAAGTCCGAAAGGCCACGACGTAAAATAACAAAAATATCTCGCAATTAATCGACCATACACGTGCTCGAAAAACTTGGTACATGATCATTTAGATATTGGTACATGATCGTTTAAATCTATCACTTATCTATATGGGATAGATAGTGATCTATCTATGCCTATATGGGATATAGAGACAAAGATAGATAATGATAGTGGTCTATCTATCTCTATCTGAGATAGATGGTTAATCATTTAGATATTGATATACGATTGTGTAGTGAAAAAAGAAGAATGATACAATCCCTAATAATGAAAAAAGAATAAGGAAATGATATGAAAGATGAGAAATGAAAAAGAAGAAAAAAAAAATTCTAGAAGATGAAATGAAATAGATGTGAACAAGAAGAAGTGAAAATATGATAAAGAATGAAAAGTAATAATATAAAGAAGATATACAGAGATTCAACTTAAAATTGAAAGCTTACAAAAGCAAATCTAAAATTTATAATAATACAATGATGATTTTATGGGCTTTTTACATGTAATTATATTTTCAACTACACATGTTGGAAATATTTTTGGACTGTTAAGAAGAATAGAAAATTAAGATTTTTACTTTGGAAAATAGCAAAAGTAATATTCTTTTTAGGATCAAAAGATTAAATTTGTCGTTTTGTCAAAAAATAATAATATATATATATATATATATATATATATATATGGTTTTGCTAAAAACTGAAATCCATTTAAAATTTTCTACTTTTCAAATTGTATCTATTATTTTCTCATTTTCACGGTTATCAAAGAATAAATAGTGAAGAAGAGGGACAAGAAGGTTTCGGTCCAATAACCCCTTTAAAGGCCCAACAGCTTGAACAACCAATTCATATTGGGCTTCTAAACAAATCTGGCCCATATATTAATTTGGAAATTGTCACATATATACCTAATTAAAAACGAAAAACAAAAACTTAGATGTGGCTAAGCTGCATATATATATATATATATATATATATATATAATTTCAGCTTCAATTCATAGATTTTTAATGTTACTTAATTTTGAATTTACGTTTGGTTAGTTTTGTTTTAAAATTTTACATTTTTATCCTAAGTTTTCACTAATCTCTATGTTTCATCAATTGTCTTAATTTTCTGTTATTAATTTAAAAGAAATAAAGTAAGTAATTAAATAGTCTCATTAATTTTATTATTTTTTACAAATTGAATTTAATGAAAGTATTTCATCATGGTTATGTTGTTAATTGAAATTTAAAAAGTGCAAGATATAATATGGTAGGGACGAAATTAAAATAAATCTTGAAATTGGTAAGTTTTTTAAATCAAAAGATTAAATTTAAAATTAATGAATAAAAATATGGCAGTATTTTTTTGTCAATGTATACTTTTGTGATTTTTCTTAAAAATTAAAATATCTAAAGTCAATTATTTGTTTCAACCAAAGCCATGGAATGATGAAGAAATTAGAGAGTGAAATTTTAAAATCATTCAAAGCGAAATTCTAAATTTATGAATAACTTTGTTATAAAATTTATATAATTATAACCTTAAAATAGAAAACTACTGTAAACGATAAATTATTGAAAATCTTTATAAAAATATAACAAAAATTGGATTTTATTATCGATAGACTTTAATAATTGTTGTTTATAAATATCACTACATACATTATTAAATTTTTTTATATTTTGTAAAAAAAAAATTGTTCACTTTAGTATATAATTTGATTAGGTGAATCTTAAAACCAAAAGAAAAAAAATTGCAAATTGGATAATATGTCTAAAATATTATTTAGGTAAGGATTGATAAACTGTGTTTTTTATTTCTTTATATTACGTACAAAAATACGTTCATTGATATGATTTATGAAAAAAGATCATTGTTAGTCATTGCTAAACACGAATGATAGTTGTTCGTGAATTTATTAATTACAAAGATTAGAGCATGATAAATATGTGTATGTATAGAATTAATAGAGCTACCATTGCCATTGCAATTTGTATTTGATCAATTTTTCATTTAATATTTGTCTTGTATGAAATATTACTTCAAATATTTTTATATTTCTAAGTGTCTGACCTAGCTTATATGCACATCAACTAATCTCATGAAATAATTTTATGCCTTATAACAATTAATTATAATAACAACATTATAATTATTTTTTTATTGAATTATGTCTAATTTGGAAATCTTCCTTAAAATCAAGGTATCTTCTTTGTATAAATATGTACTCATGCAAAATTTCAATGCAAATACACATACATACATAATATATATCCATATAGACACACATACATACATACCTACGTACATACATACATAAACATATACGTACCTTAGAAAATTAAAATTATTTCTTTAATTAAAATTTTAAGTACACGGCAATATTTTTAATATTACTTAATTAACATACTTATAATTATGTACTTTCTATATAGAGAGGTTGAAAAAATTATATTATGAGAAGTACTTGGATATTCGATCAATATTTTTTTTAGAAAACAAATGTAAACCAACATTTTTTTTTTTGAAATATTATAAGAAGTTTCTTTAACTAAATATAAATTCTATAGACATTAAACTACTAACGCATGCAATTTGATATATCAAAATATTTATGTAAACATTATCCCTTATTAAGTGCATAAAATATTTTTTTAATTATTTCTCTTATTATCTTTATATAACATAATAGAGTTAGTATAATTGCATGCAATTTGTATACATAGGAAAAGAAAAAAAAAATGTAACAGTCGAAAAAACCATGGTCGATTACAGAGACACTAGATGGAAGCAAAGAATTGGGTCTAAAGTTGGATGTTGCAAAGATGTTATTTGAATCATCGTTTCTTCTTAACTATTTTCTAGAATCAAGTAGAAAAACAAAAATCACCATGTTTAATGTGGTTCCAGAAAAAAGTTTTGAAGTAACTATGGAAAGGCAAAGCGTTTCTAACCAATTTCTTATTAGGTGGATAAAAGACTTCCTAAAAAAACATAAACTATAAGAATGAAATGAAATTTTGTTGTATTGGAAACCTCATATTAAAAGTCTATATTTTGAGATTGTAAACTTATCCACAAATTTCTGATCAATATCGTTAGTATAATTATCAACAAATCTAAAACATTAAAATAATAATAATAATAATAATAATAATAATAATAATAATAATTAAACTTTATATGTGCAAGTGTATTACAAAGATGTATGGTTGTTCAATTTTACTTCAAAATTTGAAAATATATCCTTGTTCACACGAGATTTCAAAAAAATGTAATTCGTGGAATTGAACTTTGATATATTGATTAATATTGTGAGTACAATATCTAATAGTTACTCATTTGATGCTTTCTCTCGAATACAAGTTGAAAACTTAAAATTTATTGATCTTCGGTCTTTAGGATGTTATAGTGGCAAGTCGATCTGAAGTTCGATCTTCTGAAATTCAAAAAAAGTTTAATCTTCCAAGTCTTCAATCTTTCAGGAGATGTCGATCTCGAGGTTGATACGGACTTGCACGTCTTGAGAATTTTGTAGAAGTTTGAATCTTCAATTCTTCAGAGCTTTAATTTTTTTTTCAATCCCAGATCCCCTTAAATGAGTGACAAAGGTCAACTTTATGGGCTTTAAGTGGGCTTGGACACATTTGTCTATTGGGTTTAGACTTGGACCCATTTGCTTGTTGGGCTTGAACTGGGGCTTGGGCCCATTTCTTGATGGGCTTGGACCCCTTGTTTGGTCCGATTTTTCATCATGGACTTGCATTGGGTTGGATATGAGAAAATTTGACTACTCAAAAATTCAATCAAATTATAATCATGACAATTTTGCTGCGATGACGTGGCAGAGTTTAATTGATTGAAATTTCTTGCTCAACAAATGCCCCCTTTTCGAGATTAGTGCACGTGTGTGGGTGGGCGAGTCTCGAAAACGATAACTGAAAAAAAAATACAAGTGATTTGTTATTGACTTTGTCTTAAGTTAATATGGCAAATTAATCACTCCATAAGCGTGAAAAGAAAAAAAAATGTGATATGAAGTTGATGATGAATGATATTTATTTGGAGGTGAAAATTGGAATATTGCCAACGTCTAAATATGCATTCAAATTTAAGATTTTCTTTTCTCTTTTTTTTTTAAAGAAAAAAAATATGTGTTCCTATTATAATTTTATTTTATTTTATTTTATTTGTTAATTATCAAATTTTTATTTTAAGAATTAATTTAACAAAAGATAATTTTTATACTTGAAGAAAGAGAGAGAGAAAAAAAGAAAGAAGAAGCATAGAAAAAAAAACAGAGACGAAAGGAAGAAGAAAGGAAGAAAGAAGGAAGAAAGAGAGACAAAAGAAAAAAAAAAGAAAAAAGAAAGTGAGGCGGCGAGATTTAAAAGAGAGGGAAAATTTTTTAGGATTTTAGTTATTTTATTATTTTTTTTTATTTCTCCTTTTTTCTTTAACAAAACAAACAGATTTTTTTTATAATTATTATATATATATTTGTTTATTTCCTTTTTTTTCTTTTTATATATATGTGTATATTATTTTGATTTTGATTTTTTGTTATTTTACATATTTATATATATTTATTATATATATATATATATATATATTCTGTTTTCATTTTTTTTATTTTTAAAGAAAGCTTTATTTCCTTTTACCTATATATATATATATATTAAGTTGCTACTAATCACTTTATTTTGTTATATAAAAGTGTTATCTTCACTAATCAATATATATATATATATATATATATATATATATA
>JBBPDI010090152.1:0-12203 GCA_037974545.1 Cucumis variabilis | reverse complement strand
ATCTATTTTCTTCTGTTGTCTCTTCATCTTCTACTTCGCCATTTGCTCATCTTTACCGTCTGCATGCAACTTCACCACGATTCAAGCATCTTTGTACATTGTGTACTACTGATTCCAGTAATTGATGAGGTAAATATCATTTACTTTTGTTGCAATATTCCTCTTTCTTGCTCTTCTTTTACAATTTTACAGATGGTATTTCTACATTTCTACTTTCAATTTTTAATTTCTTCATTTTATAGCTATTTTAGATTACAAATCTTGAAAAGCCTTGAAATTCTCTAAATCTCATTTTGCTTCAATCATTTTTCTCTAAAATTTTGGTAATCAAAATACTCTCTTCTAAACTTTTGACAATTTTCCTGTTTGTCTTAAATTTCTTAACACCTCATTGACATGAGGGAAAACTCACTTCGTAGTAAATATTTTTTACAAATCCTGGGATGAATTGAATCATTATTATTGATATCCTATATTTGGTTGATTTCGAAGCAATAGGAAATATTGGAGGCTTGTTTCTTGCTGTAACAATGCTTATTTGATTTTGATTGGAGGATTATATTATAAATTGTTGTCATCGATTGGTGTCTTTCATTTTCTTAGTATCTTCAATCTTACTTGGTTTTGTTGCAAATTGGATTCATTCATTCTATTGTGGTTTTTTTCCATGTCAAAATTGTTGAAGATCTATACAATTTAGTAGAGATTTTTGTCCAGATCATGGCTATGCGTGAGGATTAGGATTTGGTCTGACTAAACCGAAACTGTCTATATCAACTTAGAAAGATAAAACTATTGCATATCTTGAAAGAAAATGTCACGCATTGCCCCAAAGTCACTTTCTGCGACTAAGGAGAGGCATCTTGCTTAGACCCTCAATGCATAGCTCTTAGAGGTAAATGTTGAACTTCTAGTAAGCGGAAATGAATACAATCAACAATTTTAAATGTGGAATGCAAATATGAGTGGAATGAGACAATTTCATTAGTTTTCAAAACAAGTGAGTACATTTGGTATTTAATAGAAATTTTCTCTTGAGAGAACAAAATACAACTTAATGACATTTAAACTTTTCTCGCCTAGCTTCTATACTATATGCGATATGATAGTGACCACTACCAAAATGATGCGATGAAGGAGGCACAATAGGCGATCAAGATAGCAAGTTCCACATCGGATGTCCTTTGCTGCCTGGAGGGAGGGGGGAAGGATAAGACAAACATTTAAAAGGTTAGACAAAAAATGACTAAGTGAGTGAGATCTTTTATCCAATATATTCACATCATTCAAAATGAGACAACATAATAACATGCAATGTAGATCATAATCATTTTTTTTCGTTATTATAAGTCATCTCGCGTTGCGTGTCTTTCCACACACCACATAATCAATCTGCAAGATTATTCTGTAAATTTAATTAAGTCTTTGTACCCTGATCACCTTAGCTCAAGCGTTTAACACTCTTTTGCCAAGTTACAGTCATGTGGAATAAACTCAACGCCATTAGCAAGTTTCGTCAATTCCACTACCCACAATGGATTTTCTTGTCAGATCACACAACAAGTAAATGACATCCAATACTAGTTCATACAGCAAGTATGAGACATTTCATTCCAGATCACACATCGTAGGAATAAAGTATCATATTGCATAGGGTACACGAATCATTTTATTTCAATTTTTTTTATCAAGTTTCAAGTACTCTTTTGGACTCAATTATTTTCAACTTTCCAATAATAAGAAGAACACCACAATATATTTATATTTATGCCCAATGTGTTATGCATACCACAAGGTTCAAAGCAAACACTTCTAAATACATTTTCCTCAAGAAAGCCATTTACGAACATTCTTTTACTTATAAAGGTTACTCATCGCACATGTCTTTTAGATCATATTGCCGTTACTTTCTTATGCATGGTGTGATCATCTTATTTTGACACAAACTAAGTTCAATTCATGCATAAAATGGTGTAAATTTTGGAATCGAAAAGCACGAGGGGAAGACATATAGTCCTAATCTCCTAAGGAAGTACATTTAAAGATTTATTCAAGCAAGCTTTAGAAATCCTTTATACTAAGAATAACCGCTCACAATCCCAAACAGCTAGCCTCTCTGTCTGGCCTTTAACTCAAGTTCTCCTTGGCACTCACTTGCAGGCCCTTGTTGGATTTTGGTTGATTTTGAATCTTTAAGGCTTCAAGAATCTTTAAATTTTATCTTAAAGGAAGCTTATGATTGGAAAAACAACTTCAAAATGATTGAAATTTCACTATTTATAGTCTTTTTTTCATTGAGTCTACCTGTGCCGAAATGATTATTATTATCGACGACAAGAAGAGGTCCAATACTAAAACACCACGTGTCTCTGCCATATCCCTTATCTTGGATTCGGATTGAGCGACAAAGTCAAATTGTTCATCGACTTCCTTACGTGGGCCATATGTCATTACTTCCTAGTGAAGTAAGCATATCTCCTGAGGGTGGTTCTTCGCTTAGTCTTTTACCACATAGAGCTTCTTCTCGCATGGGCCATCTTTGTCGTGTGTAGTCTTATTGCATAGGTTAGTTTGCGATTTGGGTCTCATAGAAAATGCAACAACCTAACATCAGATGAAGCTAAGTTGAAAAGTGGAGTAGCTTCCTTACTATGGATAATGTAAATTTTTCCTAACTCTCTTTATCTATGTAAATTATGTTTTATAGCATATTTTGAATATGTTGTTTCTATAGGAAAAAACGAGCGAACAAAATTCTAGTAATCTTGTTAGAGTACCAACATCGATAGATATTCTAACTCCAATCATAAATTTCCCACAGGTAAATTCATTTGTAACTTTTTTATTTCTGTAGTATTTAAAATTATTATTGTTGGAAAATTTTCTAACCATATTATTGTGTTGAAAAAGAATGTTACTACCGTCACTTCCCATAAGTGTTGCTATTAGATTGGGTTGGTTCGAGAGAAGTCATTGCTGAATGTAAATGGTCATCCAATGATCCATCAATTATTCTTGTCCACCACATACCTCTTGGCCTGATCGCAATTCGTGTGTGTGGGTTGATACGAAGAAAATACCAAATTCTTTCTTATGGAGGACATCTGACATTATTGTTATTGACGATATGTTGTGGGCACTAATGTAGCATTAATTGGAAAATGGATAAAGTTAAACTATGCAAGAATTTTTATTTACTTTGTGAATTAGGTATTTATTTAGTTCATTAACTAACTTATTGTTAGATGTAGACCAAGATATATTTTTTTAAATTTTTTATTAGGTGATTGATATGTGGAAAACACATTAGAGCAATATATATATATATATATATATATATATATATATATATTTATTTATTTATTTATTTATTTATGTGTGTGTGTGGGAGAGTTTTGGTCTATCAACTTTTTGGGGTTATTTTTATGTAATCAATTTATTCGAATTAAGAATTTACGACTTGTTCTAATACGTAAAGACTTCATTGGAACAAACTCGATTATTTCATATCTTTGACCATATAATTAATGTTTTATTTCTTTTCTATGCTATAAATTTGAAGACTTTGGTTATAATTATGATTGTAGATTTGAATGATATTTAATTTACATCTTTCTTAATCCAAACAGTAATATGGACAAACGACTTCTATAAATATCTATGTGATTATAATTTGATTTAGAATAATATTTGCCAAACAAATTGTAAAATAAAAAATTATTAGTGAATAAGTGCTATTCGGTCAATTATAGCTTTGTATTAGTACAAAAAACGCTATAGAAGGTCCATTAACATTAAAATTCATGCTTGAAAATGGGGTATGTACAACTTTTTTCCATTACGATGAATAGTGCTAATAAAAATAAGGGTCTTTCAATAACATATCTAAAATCGCTATATACATCTTTTATAATATTTTTTTTATTGCTATAAAAACTTTTGATGGTACTTTTTTCACTACAATGAAACGTTTCCATAACATAGAATTAAAACTATCATATATCAACTTTTTATAGCGTTATTAATAGCTCTACAGAAAAGACTATAGAAAGTCGAGGACTTTCAATAACATTGACTACAACACATATTGAAATGTGTTGGTAGCCCTATGATTATAGAATGTCTTTTATAGCTTGTTTTTAATGTTATTAAAAACACTATTGAAATGTGCTGGTAGCGCTTTTCCAACGCAATAAAAAAATGCTATAAAAATTTTTCAATAGCGTGTTTTTTCACGTTGTGAAAAGCCTTTATAACATCATGATGTGCTATTTTTGGAGACTTTTTATAGCGTTTTGCATAACGTTGTAAAAATGCTATAGAAAGTCATGAACTCAGTAACACACTATGACAACATTTTGAAAACACTATTGAAAATGTATAATACCGGTTTTTTGATGTGCTATCGTAACTAATATTTTTTTTTTGTAGTGTTGCTAGGTCAAGCAACAATGTTTAGTTTTACCTTGTATTTTAAAGTATATGTGTATGTAAAGAAAAAATTTGGGTAAATATATTAAAGTGCACCGACTTATTTAGGGTTTATACCAATTGTTTGAAAAAGTTTGTAATCACATCAAAATATTATAAATATTTCAAAGAAGAGGTGATGATATATAGATCAGACAATTGCATAAATTCATAAATTCATAGTAATGGAATATTTAGGAGGAAAGTAATGTCAGATTACCAAATTTCCAAAGTCAATAAAAGGGTCCAATTTAATGGCCCTATATAGAGTCACATGGACAAGTCCTTATAGATTGATAATTGCATATCATAGCTTTCTGACCCAACAATTGATTTCAATAAAATTTGGTTTTGTTATAATCAATCTGCAAAGTTTTCTAAATGAAAATTTCTTCATAATTTTTTTTTTGTTTATCTTTTTGTGCTGTCTATAATGGAATAAAGAACACACTGTTAGCTTTTAATGGTGTCTAGAGAAAAATGAAAGAACAATGTTTGAGAAGTTCAACAACTAATTAATATTGTAGTATTTATTGAAAGGGATGTAAACAATTGAGTCATTAGTAGAATAGTAAATAGGGATAAATAGGAAAACAAAATATTTTTCTAGTAGAATTTCTTAAAGGATGATGATATTTATAGAGGTGAGAATTGATTAATAGAATATCAAATGGTCGGGAAAAGATCATTCTTAGTTCCAACAAATATGAAAAATATATTTGAAACGAATGACACTTTTAGAAAGTTAAGTGTATAACAAGATTTGTAAAGTTTGATATAGAGAAATAAATTTAATTGAAAAATAATGAAATTAATAAATAATGGACCAAGGTCCCATTGGCCATGAATAAATCTCTCTATGTGGTGCAATGAATTAGCGACTACTCATAGACGATTATGAGCATCCAACGTGGAATCTAAGAGGTTGGATGATCCCCATCTTGCAAATTAATAGTTTTAGAAATAATTTTTCTAATAAAAATAATTTTTCATAAGTATTAAGTTTTTTTTTTTTTTAAGTTTTAAAGATATTTACCAAACTTTTTAATAGTTTAAGACTATTTTTAAAATAAAACTTTTACGTTTTTCATCCAAAACTAACAATGAGAGTATTTTAAACCTTACACTTTTTTTGGGAAGCGTAAGAGCATTTTTGAAACTTTTGAAAGCTTAGGTGTATTTTTGACACACTAGTGGTCGAACAATTTCATCGTCCAAATTTAGATCAAATATTTAACCGAATTACGCACCAAAAGTTTGTCCTAGTGGTAGGTCGGGTTGAACTTAGGGAGCATGTTAGTTTCTCAAGTAAAACAGTTTCAAACTTACCTTAGAGGGGAGGGTTGTTTTGAATCACAAGAAAGATAAATTGCAAAACAAAAGTAAATTGTAAAATTTAATAACAAAAGAAATCCTAACTTAGATCGAAACATATTTTTCCCTATTCAAAGTATTTGTTCATTAAATCACCATTACTTAATTCTAAGTAACGATTTCATCTAACCAATTTAATTACTAAAGCTAAATAGCTATGTTGAAAATAAGATAGTATAATTTTTCTGTAGCTGTTACTTTAGTTAACAACAAGGGGAATAACTAAGGGAGCAGAAAGATCAATAAGACAAAAAACAAAAAAACAAAAAGTTTTGTTAACCCAGCTTGATGAACCCACCTATGTCATCTAGAGAGCTTTTATAGTTCATATAAACAGATTTTATTAAAATTCAAACGAGTATAACATTTTAACAATCTAGAAGACACTCCCCCTAGATCTAGTACTCTTTTTAGTTATAAACAAAAAATAAAAATAATCAGTCTCCCTCTAAATTGTATTTGAATCTAATGAAGATGGAGGCTCCCCTGTAGAAGTAATTGATCCTATATTAAATTATCAAGTCTTTTTTAATTTTCTTATCTTGGATATATATCTTGAGTTGTTTATGAATATATCAAACAAACTTCGTATGATATCTAAAATGGTAATAACTTGCCTTTGCAAAGATTCTTCACGAACTGTAGCTTAGAAAACGTCTTGGAAGAATACTGGGAATGAAAAATACCATCTCCTTTTATAATAGGGAGAAACATAAAAAGGATGAAGCACTGGAAAACTAGTTGAGCTTGTAAAGATTAGATGATCTGTGGATTTGAATTTTCTTCTTGAAGATGCACGAAACAATTTTTTTTAAAAAAATAAAAGATATTTAAAAAATATCCCAAAATATAAAGATGATCTTTTATCTTTCTTTAAATAAAAAGAACAAAAGATCCCTAAAGATAATGAAGATTTTTTATCTTTCTTTAAATATAAAAGAAGATCTTTTATTTTTTTTAATAAAAAGAAACTAATTCCATATTTGTCAAAAAAAAAAAAAAAATGTAACAGACAAAATTATCCCCAAACTCTAATTATTTCAATTCAACGAGATGAAAAGACTTCATAATTGAATTTTCCTAATCGCATTAAATTATCAAGAGATTTTTAGGTGAAATGACCAATTTTCATGTGTCTAATTGAACATTCACTGGATTCAATTCTAGATTGGTTAGGAAAATGTTAATCTAAATAGAACAACAAGGTTGACATAATCTATTGCTTCTAAGTAAATCTTATAAAAAAAAGTCATGAATCAAAGATTTAATTGAGAGTGAAATCCATACATTCCTCATCGTGTCCGAATATACAATAAAAATTCATTCAAAAACACAATTGAAACCAAAAATACAATAGATAATTTAAACCCTTCTAGGAGATCTTAAATGTATAATTTTGTGAGGGTAATAATATTTAAAAGACATGCTTAGAAGTGATTTTGAAATAAACAAAATTATTTTTATCATTTTCAAAAATAATAGGAAATATTTTTTATATAATTCGAAACTAACTTTGACAACATGAAAATAATGAAAATATTTTTTATATTTATTGATTCTTTCTTTGTGTATTCATTGAACAAAGTAGGATGCATGAACCAATGGAGTAATATAGACACACATTAACACTTGGACTTGGACCCTGCCAACAAAAGGAAGTGACAGAGAAAACAAAAAACTGCGGATAGAATATATCTATATACACACACACTTCCCCATTGGATTGTTTTCCAGTAGCCACTCATATTAAAGTTTAGACCAGTGTTTATTTTAATTATAAAAACAAAAAACAAAGAAGGGAAATGCCTTCTTTTTCGAGATCAAAACTTTAGGAATATGACCAATTCCCATTACAACTATCAACAATATAAGAATTAACGTATTTGAATTAACCTTTTTAAGTAACTCAGTAGAACCAAAAAGGTAATATATATATATATAATTCTGAAGCATTTTTTTAAAAAATCTTTTAAAATAATTAGATATTGATTAATAATATTTTTCTTTTGATAAAGTAATATAAAAGAAAGTGATTCTAGAATGATTTTGACCCAGTAAAAGTTCTTCATATTTGTAAGAGAAATTTTTAAATATAACAAAATGAATCAAACTATTTATAAATATAACAAAATGTTGCTTTCTAATAGTGATCATAAGTAGCAAGATACTAATAGACGACATTTATTATTGTTTATCAATGATAAATGAATGATAGTAGTTTATCGATGTTAAATGCTACAATTGTAAATATTTTCAACAATTTTATTATTTAAAATAAATACCTTAAAAATAAAATATAAAGTAAGGCGTGTATGAAAAAAATCTAGAAAATACTAAAGAAATAACAAAATTGGCTTCAAATTTAAGATATCTTCTCTTCTCATGGTTTAATGTTGGTTTTAAACTGAGATTAAAATCTAATTTGATACTAGTGATGGTTGTGAAAAGATGAAACTTAAAATGGACAAAGTTCTCAAATTAATTAAAATCACTTTAATAAGGAGGAGTGTTTTAAAGAAAAGAAAAATCTTGATTCAAGTGTTTAGCGCTTAGCATCGCGAAATGATACTACAGAATCAAACTTCAAACCATATTAATGCATATCCAAATTTTTATTTTTATTTTATATTTGTAGTTATTATTTATTTATTTGGAAAATGACTGTAAGTATGATAAACTTTTTTGAAAATATTTATAAAATTTACCAAAATTTCAAATTCTACTCATAAAAATAAAATCTTACCTTTTGCTCTATTTTATAATCATTTTAGTTAATTTTGTTATATTTGAAATTTAATCATTTCAGCAGTTAATTGCATTTTAATATTTTATTTCTTTAAAATACATATTATATTCTAGTTTACTTCATTTTAGAAAAATAAATTTGAAAAAGTATTAATTATGTTAAGCAGATTGAATATGGTAATATTTTATTTCTCAAAAAAATATTAAATTTCAGTTTACTTCATTTAATTTTTAAAGATATTTGAATTTATTTAAGTGCTAATTATGGTTAAATTACACCTTATAGTTCCCAAAGTTTCTCTCCCAATTTGTGACCAAATTAATACACATATGATTGGTAAAGAAAAATTCGAAGTCTCAAAATTGAAAGTCAATAACTAATCAATCATAGCAAATTAGTTAAACAACTTTCCTAGGGTATTAGACTAAATTTGTAGTTTAACGAGATATTTTAAAAATTATCAAAATATTAAAACTATTTACAAAATATATAAAAAATCATTCAACTCTCTATAACCATTTATGTTTTTTTTTTGCTATATTTTGTAAATAGTTTCATCTTTTTGCTATCTATCCCTAATTTAATACCACGAAGGATCCATATACTAAGCCGAGGATCCATTCATTACAATATTTGGTACATGTTAAATTTTTTAATATAAAAATATAAATATTTTGAAATAATGTTACCAAGACAAATTCTACAAACTTACAAATGACCCCAAATGATTGTAAGACTTAAGGGTACGTTGGTAGAAAGAGTTACTATAGTTATAGGTTATTATAGTCTGATTTTAATAGTTTGCGTTTAAAGGGTGAATTAAAATTAAAGTATTTTACTTTCAGAAAGAAATAGTAAAAATTATAGCAAAGAATAAAAAAGATCATGAATATAAAATAATGAAAATTGTAGCAAATAGTAAATACTACAATAAAGGAAAGTGTCTTAAAATATTGTTGACGGTAGCTAGTTAAGAAGTAAAAAAATACTATTTACCCTAAGAAGAGATGGTTATTATAGAATTTGGATGAAAAGAGAAAAAGAAAAAATCCTTATGACATAAAAGAATGTCATTGAATTTAATTAGGATTTTGAACAGAGCACAAAGAAAATAAGCAAAAAGAATTGAACATTCTCTTCTATTTTTGTTTAGTTTTAAAGGTTTAAATTATACAAAATATACTTTTGAGTTGAAGGTGTTTAATTTCAACCTTTTTAACTTCAAAGTTAAAAATATAAGCATAGAGAGGATTAGTTCAACTATACTAATTTTGAATTTTAACTATTTTCTTAAACCTTAAGTCATTTTGATCTTCTTACAATTTTGAATCTCTTCCAAAATATCATTTGAAATATTTCCTTAAAAATTTTGACATGATATAATTGAAATTGATGCCCAAAACCCTTTTGCAAATCCATATTAGCATGTGAAAAAAATTTATTTTGTGAAAGATATTTTAAATTATATAAACGATGAAAATTATTGTAAATAATAAAATTGTTGAAAATATTTATAAAATATAGCAAAATTTTAAATCTATCACTCATAGAATGTGAAATTTTGTTATATTTTGTAAATATCTTCATCACTTTTGTCATTTACAATAATTCTCATCTCAAAATCCTTTTTAAATTATATAATTTATTGTTGAAATAAAACGATAACAAAACAATATTAAAATCTTTGTTCAAATTAATAGGTAAAATCCTATATGCTTTTTTGTCATCCTTCAAAGGATAAAAAAAGGTTTAATTTTCATAAATGTAATAAAATAACAAAATATTTACTGTCGGTATAACAAAAACAAAAAATCCATGAAACTGGTAAAATGTTTTCATAAATTTTAGATTCGTCCTTGATATTGCAGACGATTCGTCGCTTCTATTTCTTCTTCTTTTTTGCGATTTATTCATATGATTTAAGCGATTCTCAATCTTTCATCCAACAAAAATTACTGTTTAATGTAGGAGTATTTTTAAAGATAGTAAAATAAATTAAAATATTTACAAACTATAGTAAAAATTTGGATTCTATCAATAATAGTCTTCTATCACTATAGCATATCAATGATTATCAGTGATAAAATTTGCTATAGGTTGTAAATATTTTATAAAATCTACCATTTTTAAAATTTCCCTTTAATGTATTTGAAACAAATATGTTTAATAGTTTATCCTATGGTTTTTTTAATATTGTTGAATTAAATAATGTTTAACATGTCACATAAATCTAACAATAATATTAATATTTAATAAGCTCCCAAATTTCTACAAAGATCACTAAAGAAAATTATCATCTTGTACTTATATAAACTAACACCGATCAAATAAGGAGAATTTTTAAAATAGAAGAATTGACATCTAAAAATTTAAATGAATACCTACCGTTTTAATCAAAATCCAAAGTATTTATGTTTTTTTGTAAAGTAATAGTATGATTTTTCTCAAGTTCGATATCGAAAAAAATTCACATAATCAAAAATTTAAAAACACATATCATTAAAACAAATTAATAATTGATCTTCAATTAATCAAATAACTGAAAACATATAATTATAAGAGCATCCAGAATGAACCAAATACTCCCACAGTAAAACAGGAGAGAAAAAACAGAGTATTCTTTATATACGTCACATACAAAAAATTAACCAACAAACTATACAAGATTAAGTAAAAAAAAAATACAAATTTTGTGATATTTATGATTTTAAAGAGAGGTAGAATTTAAGTTCTATACTTTATAACTAAAATTTAGTTTTCATGATTCAGTAAAAAGTCTCATAAATAATATCTACATAGATCATTATAATTTATGAATATTTTATCTATAGTTATTATTTATAAATATTTTATCGAACTATAGAGATATCAATAATATTTTATTAAACTATAAGAACTAAAAATTTAACTTTCTCCAAAATATATAGGAATTGAATTTGTAATTTAATAAAAAAAAACTTAAGGTGGCAATAATATATAAAGAACTACTGTATTCATTTATTAATTTACACAAAACCATCAACTATAATCTTTCCAAAGCCCTTAGAAAAAAAAATATGAAGAAGAAGATAAAGAAGAGAGATAGGGAAAATACAAACATGAATCCAAGTCTGCAAATCTCCCAACACTTTGTATATTCATATATATATATATATATATATGGATCTGAAAATAAATGGAAGCTTTTTTTCAATGGCCAACACCAGGGCTTGGAACATCACCATACATTCTATAAGGATCATTGTCCTTCGAATCATCATCCAACGAACCATCTCCTATATCTTCATGTTCTTGAGCTCTGCCAACCGCCACGCGGTGGCACGGAAAACGACAGGCAGAGCTGCAAACTCTGACACCGAGAACGAAGAAGATGATGAGGGCAAGAAGAAGAAGGTCTTTGATTCTAATCATGTTGATGAGCTTAGAATGACCCATTTGGAGGTTTTTGGCTATGAAGAAGGAGGAGGATCAGAAAGAGAAAAAAGGGTTTTGTTTTTTTGTTTTTGTTTCTGGGAGAGAGATGATATAATGAGGAGGCTGAAAATGGAGGATGGGTAAAGTGGTTTTATAGAGGAGCATCATGATGAAGGATGAAGGAGGGTGTATTTATTAG
>JBBPDI010090146.1:0-12208 GCA_037974545.1 Cucumis variabilis | reverse complement strand
AATGCATGCAACTCTCCACGTGGCAGTACTCTTTTGTCCACGAGGCACACGTTCTGGGTCCACGTAGCTTGTGTTCCGAGTCTATTAAGAGCACGTCACTTTCGGTTTGGGTTGGGATTTATCGTCTCACAAAGGAACTGCACATCCCTCACAACAGAGATGCATAAAATAATATTTTAGATTCTAAAATTTAGAATGTTAGAATATTTCTAAATTGAAAAATAATTGAAAAGAATAAGATGGTTAAAAATATTAATAATAGCAAAATATTAAAATCTATTATTAGTAAACTATTAACAATAAAAAATTTTATTTATTATTAATAAAATTTGAAAGTTTGCTATATCATGTTATATTTAAAAATATCTCTTTTGAATATTTAATTTAAATTTTTATTAATTTTTCTAAAACCAATTATTATAAAAAATGATTATTATTAATTTTTCTAAAACCAATTATTATAAAAAATGATTAGAAAAAAATACTTTATGTGACATGATGTCCTATCGTTTATAGTAAAAAAATAACTAATAAAAAGTTAAAAATTAAGAGAAATTGTAATGGGTAGCATTTTAAAAATATGATATAACATTATTGTTTTAGAATTGGGTAAATATGGTTAAATTTTCACTTTTAAAAATACCATCTGTCTTAAATTTGTTATTATCCCTAAACTACGCCTTAATAACCTATTTCTCTTCCTATTTTTAATGCTCTACTCACCCTTAATTTATTATCTCACTTTTTAAGACCATAATCATCCTTTCTTATGTGGGATTTTTTTTTAAAAAAAATTGTTTTAATCTTGATTTTAGGATATCAATAGTACAATAATTGCAATATGAAATATAATGGTTGTTTATTAGAGTAATTTAATTTTATTTGTGGTTTTTCTTTACATTATTCGATGTGTATTTTGAGTTGAATCTGATTCCAAATGATTTTGTTTTAATTTTTTTACATTGGTTTTGTTTTGGTTTTACTTTGTCCCAGTTTTGTAAATCAATATTGTGATGTACTTATATTTATTATATGTATCAGTTGGTTGATATACTTACTACGTGATTTTCATTTTTTCAAATTTTATACAGTTCATTATAGTATTATTAAGTATATGAATGGTATAACTGAGTGCATCATTATCAAGTATATCAACAATATATTATTAAAGCATATCAACATATCAGTAAAGTGAATCATTATCAAGTAAATGAATCAAGTTTACAAGTGTATATTAATAGTGTATCAAGTGTACGTATAAGTAGGACTTTAAGCATATCAAGTGTATTTAATCAACCAAATGTATAAGTGAAGAATACTAAGTGTATCAAACATATCATGTGCATCAAACATATCAAATTTATTAGCGGTGCATCAAGTTTATCAAACTTATAAGAGAATATTAGATGTATCAAATGGTATCAAGTATCATGATGCATCACGTGTATCAAGATTCAAAGGTTATCAAGAAGTATTAAATGTACATCAAGTGTATAAAAAAGTATTAGGTGTATCAAAAAATATTAAGTGTATCAAGTGTGTCAGATGTATATTAGTGACAAAGGCATTTGTGACATTTTACATCTTGTATATGTGGGTTGGTCTTTGTTCTTGCCAGTTTTGCAAACAATAAAATTTGTGTGCTCTAAACTTTAATTATTATAACTTAAAAGGAAAAGACTAGAATAAAGATGCTAAATTTAAATTTAAATGATTCATTTAGAATATATTTACTAACCCACCCTCAAGTAATATAAGAAATAAAATTAAAATTGAAATAAAAAAACTCAAAAACTAAAATTAAACTAAAAATGTTCTAATTAAATAAACCTTAAAATTAAAAGTAACATTTTCAAATATAGTTAAATGAATTAAAATATTTATAAAAAAATAGCAAAATTTTAGATTTATGATCGTTGAGATTTGGGTGTCAAATCTAACCGACTTTTTTCTGGATTATTTGTTAAACGATTGTTTAGATTTGACTATTTTTTGGTACATAATAGTTTAGATTTAATCGTTTAAATTTGGGTTTTTTGGTACATAATAGTCTAGATTTAATCGTTTAAATTTGGGTAGCCAAATGTAAATAATTTTTTTCAGTAATGTGGTACACGATCGTTTATATTTATTACAAGATCGTTTAGATTTAATAGTTGAAATTTGAGTAGCCAAATTTCAAGGATTTTTTTTTTCAAAATTTTTTTGGTACATGATTGTTTAGATTTGGTATAAGATAGTTTAGATTTGATCTTTTAAATTTGACTACCCAAATCTCAACGATTTTTTAAATATTATTTGGTACACGATCATTTAGATTTGACTTTTTTTATACGATCGTTTAGATTTGGCCCAAATCTAAACCTTTTTTTCTCTAAGATCTTTTATATTTGGTATACTATCTTAAACAACCAACAGTTTGAAAAATAAAATAAAATAGATATTTTATATTTGGTACACGATCTTGAATCAAATAACAATTTGAAAAAAATAGAAAAATGGCAGAAGAAGAAGGAAAAAAAGTAGAAGAAAGACGGTGGAGAGAGAAAAAATCGCAAAAGAAGAGAAGAAAGACGATGAAAAGGAAAGACAAATATGAAATATTTTTAAAAAATGGTCAGCTTAATGAGCTTTTTGTTTTTTGTTACACGGACCTTAAATATTTTGATTGTTTGTTATATTTATGAAAATTTCTTAAAAAAGATTATATCTAGCTACAAATATTTGTACTTGAATTTAGTTAATATCTATTGGAAAAACAACTCTCTAAATAGCTCCACAGAAGGTACGACTTGGCCTATTACATTACTTTTAGTTCATATTATAGTTTGAGATCTATTCTTGGAGCGTATCCATTTTTGTTCCACATCCTCACATCAAACAAGTAATTAAAATATTTGATAAAAAAAAAAAAACTAGTCATCTGACAAAATTTGATTGAATAGTTTGATGTGATAACGAAGATATAGATGATTCTAAAACAACCAAGTAATTTTCTTCAATTTATCATTGTTTATTGTCAATGGTTGGTTGTGTGGAAGTGATTGTTAGATTTATTTTAAATTAAAATATTTTCATCAACCTAATTCATGTGTATTATTTGCTATTTTATCCTGTTTTATTGGGTCAATCAAGTAAAATATATGATAATGTAAAATCCAAAAATTTAAGGTAATTTTGTTACTTAATTCTCCTGGATAATTTATGTTTAGATTATTATGGGTGCTACATTAATTGAAATTGAAAGTCAAAAAATTTATTTGAAGTAACGCGTTGGATTAATTATATGTGTGTGTGTGTGTGTGTGGATGTGTGTATATTTAAATAAAGATTTTGGAATTCATTGAATAATGTTATTAGTTAAATAGTTTTGGTTATATGATTAATAAATGGAAAATTGATGATTATATATTGGAATATAATTATAATAGTTGAGAAATAAGATAATTAATGAGGAGAGGGATGAATGATTTGATTAGATGAGAAAAGATAATAAATTTAATTAGAGAGAGAAGAAGGGTGTAAAGAAATATATATAGGTCAATTTCCATAAATGTAACAAAACACAAAAAATATTTACGACGTGTGTAACAAAATATAAAAGCCCATGAATCTAGAAAAATATTTTCACAAATTCCAGATTTGCCTTTAATATTACGGACGATTCGTCACTTCTCTTTCTTCTTCTTTGTGATTTATTTATCTTCAACTCTTCCAGACTTCTTCAGATCCTCTTTCATGTTTTATTTGTTTTATTTTTAAAATAATTTATTCTTCTGTTTAAATATCAAGAATATTCAAGATTGTTTAAAAAATATTGAATTTTATCTAAATATTAACTTCATATTTCCCATATTCAATTCAAGAAAATCAAGATCGTTTAATCTACAAGAAATTCATTATTTAATGACAGTTTTAGTGATGCAAAATAATTTTTGTCAGTAAAAGACCGTTTATAGCAACACAAAAAAAATGTGTCACAACATATTATTATAATTAGCAACACGTTTTTAATCTGCGGCACTAAAAGAATTAGTAACACAACAATAATGTTACTAAAAATTAAACAATTTTAGCAACAAACATGAATGTTGCCAAAATTTCACCAAACATTAGAATAATTTCGAGCACAAGAAACAAAATCCCTCATCACCATATAATATCTAAACATTAGAATAATATCTAAACAAAATCCCCCTCAACCATCAATATATCCCTTTCTTAAATCAAGTAAGAAATAATATCTAAAACTTTATTTCACAGAACCATATAAGCTATCAGTCTTCATGATATATAATATCTAAACATCAGTCATCAATATGGGTAAGGTTCATACCTTTAAAGAGTTAGGGCTTTGACCACCCAAAAGTGCAATGGGCCTATAAGAGCAGAAGTTGGAGAGTGGGTTGATTGAGTTTGAGTTTGGGTGCAATAGAAACTATTCGCTAGCCTCATTAAAGTGGATTGGAGTTGTAGAAGTTGAATTTTGCGTTTGGGTGAACTAGAAGTTCGAGTGAAGCTGAGAACCACAGTATAAAATGCCTTAGTTTTACACCATTTTAACCCCGAGACAACATCTTTCTCCTTAAGTCCCACTGATCCACTATTGAACAATTGGTTTAAGGTTCAACCTATAAACTGAATCCCTCTTAGGCCAACGAGACGGTGGAGCCCCTTGTTTAAGACTTGGATTTAGTTCTTAAGGGAACAACCTATCTTCTAATCCTAAAGCAAGCAGGAGCGAATTCCTTCTTGCACTCTATGTACTTAGCTATCCACTCGGTCTTACCCCTAAAATGAGAGGCTTATTGGACCAGTGTTAATGAGTTGTCCTCACCTATGTAGATCTAAGAAATAGAAGGCTTATTGGACCAACGCTTATTCAAGACATGGATTCAGTGGTTAAGTTACCTAGGTCATTAAATTAAAAAAAAATAGTTAGTTTTAAAATCCTGACGGTGTTATAATGTAAAAATGACTATTTAATGATCTGGTTTTATGCAAACTCTTTGCATAAGATACCCCCACTTGCATGTCTTTACATGAACGATTTAGGATCACGTCATTGGTACTAACTATAAAGTAGGTCGGATCCATAGTGTTACCAAAATAAGACGCCCAACCTTATTCATATACTATAAACCGTTTAAACTATGAACTCAAACTTGATCCACATTTATGTCTCTACATAAAGTTCAAGTCTAAAAGATAGCCTCGAGACCTTAGTTTATTGGATTCAAAATTATAGTATTTTATTTCACTAATAATTCATCAATAACCACTTTATTGAATATGAGTTTTAGGACATAAATTCTAACAACTTTAACAACAAATTTATTTAATAATACAATAGTTTATTGGATTTTGAGTTGTAAGTCACTTAGATCAAGAGGTTATGAACTCAGTTAGACCCCTATTATAATTTTATTAGTTATTTTTTTATCGTCTAATTTAGGAGCAACAATACTTTATTTTACCCTAATTCTTCTCACAAAAATGACTAATTTATTTTATGTGGATAAAACCATTTTATTATTTTTACATAGTGAAAAGTGTTACAGTTGATTGATTCAAGAAGAATCCATAGCTAAATGGTAGAACATTTCACGATAGACTATTTTTTTCTAGTTTTTATCAATTGTTAAAGGAACAACAATATTTTATCATACCTCAATTGTTACCACCAAATGACCAATAGTGTGAAGCATACATTTTTGGAATAAAGATGTTGTAAAGAAGGAAGCTATGTATAAGTACTACGTGTTCTAAGGTATGGAGAACATTAAATTTCTAAGTATAAGAATAACACATTTTGAGGAAAAAGCACGCATTCTTGCTAGGCAACGCGAGGAAGGAAAGAATGTGAAGTAAGGCTAAGCGATGTGCTAAGTCAAGATAACGTGAGAATGGTTGTTTAGAAAGCATTTTGAGCTAGGCAAGAAAAAGTCAGGCGAGGAAAGTGTGGTTCATTAATTCATATTAGTTAGCTTCTTATGTGTTGGGTTAGAGTTAAGCATGATTAGAGAATATATTAAACTTACACGTGTAAGATATTAAGTAGGAGTTGGCAAGCTAGGATGAGATTAAAGATGACTAATCTAGTTTAAGATTCGTATAAAATGGCCTTGTTAGTTCAAAAGTGGTCATAAGAAGTTCTAAGTGTTGAAACTTTGCCAAAAGAGCACTAGGCGAGGAGAACTAGAGGTGTTAAGAAAGGGGTTAGGAGAAATGTTTACTTTTTGTGAGTGACCTTTCTAAAGAGAAATAATAGAGATTTCCAAAGCCTTTCATTCAAAGTCATGTTATGTTATGTCCAGTTTAATGCATGTATAATCTTGTCTATGATTTATAAGAAAAACACGACTCTTTAAAAGTATGTTTCCAAGCTGAAGTGTTTTCAAGCTACAGTATTTTATTTTATGATGCTTGTATGAAATGCTTGTATGAAAGTAAACTATTAGCTTTATTTCTATCAGAAGCTAGCTAATATGTGCACATAAGAGTCATGGTAATCATACGTTGAGAGGTCCACATGGTGATGAGAATATGGTCGGATGTGTTGAGATGTCTGCATTTGAGCTGATCACCTGAGCAACTGGAATTGAACATGTAAATCTCCAAGGATGCTGATGACGATTCAGGTTGTCACAGTAGTCAATGCATAGGGATGGTTTAATGTCTTGAAAAAAGGAATAAGTAAAGGCTAATGTGGTGTTTATTGTTTTTAGTGCATGATGAGGCGTTCTGAACTTGCTCTTGCAAAATAAATTTATGCATGTACTTGTATTCCCCAAAGGTTTTCATAAAAGGTCACTTACTAAGTTTTAGACTTACAATTTAAGTTTCTCTTTCCCCAGATAAGTAAAGTAAGGAGATCGTGTAGAGAAGGCAAAATGTTGCGTTGTGTCGGAGGAGGATAAGAGTTGGGCAAGGTGTTAGAGTTTAGGTTTAGCAGCCTTCAATTTTAAAGTATTTTTCTTGTAACGGTACTATGTTTGTTAAGGAATGAGTAAAGTTGTTAAGTTTTCTAAAGACTTATGCGTTGTTTTTTCCATATCGCAAGGCACGTTCTTTTGAAAGGCTAGTCTTAAGAGTAGGGATTCTATTGATAAGTTTAAGCTTGAGAAGAGTTTGAGTTTAAGTTAAGTTTAAGCTTGAGAACAGTTTAAGTTTAAGTTTAACAGACATTCTAGCGCTTTGCTTAGGAGTGTTGGAGCTGTCCAAGTCACGTTCACATGAAGGAGGAACGCATTTCGGTGGAGGCATGACAAATGTAAGTCTCTTCTATTTTTAGAGATTGATTTGTTTTAGGAACAAGTTGCTTCTAATTAATTAAAAAAGGATCCATAGCTTAGTAATATATAGTTTAGTTGAACACAAAAAGTTTGTTGGTATGAACTTAGTTGGAGCCCCATAATACTTTTTTGGAGTTTTTTCTTAATAGTTAGAAAAGGAACAATACTTTATCCTACTCGAATTGTTCCCATAAGATCACAAAAGTTTTTAATATTGAGTTAACACATTTTTTTTATATAACTTCACATCTAATTTTCATTTTCACATTTGCTTTGCTTAGCTAAACATTAACATATGACATATCAAGGAAGAGTCCATAGCTTAGTGGTAAAGCATTTTACTATAGATCAAGAGGTCATCGGTCAAAACCTGATTGGGCCCTATTACTTTTTCTCATTTTTTTAATCGTTAAAGGAACAATCCCATTATATCACATCCTTCCCACATATATGACTAAAGTTTGTTATCATGTCAACATTTTATTGTCATGTTCATTTTTATAAGTGAAGTCTTGTTTAGGACAAGTATTTCAAAATTTCAACAATTGGTAAACAAAGCATGAAAGGTCCATGGCACTCTGTTATCAAGGGCATGGATTGGTTTGAGTCTCAAATTGAATGGGGAGTATTTATTTCTTTGGAACAACTTATGGATCAGCAAAAAACCTCTTATTTGTCGCATTCCAAGGTCACACCCTATGTCACAAATTCAAAATGCCTACATCAAAGAAGATTGGAATGATTATATTAGTGATTGTGATATCAAACTTAGATGGTCACTTCGTGAAAGGAAACGTGCTATGTAGAACTTATAAAACCAACCATCATAATTCCATATGATGACAGAGGCCCTGATATACCTATTTGGAAGCATAATGAAAGTGACTTTTTTTCCATATCCTTGGTGAAACAACTACTCCATTATGTCTTCTTAGATAATAATTTGAAATTTAAAGCTTAAGCGTATCAAGAAAGGGTCCATAGCTTAGTGGTATAGCATTTAAGTGCAGATTAAGAGGTCATTGGTTTAAACTTGGTTGTACCCTATTACTTTTTCTCTTTTTTTAATTGTTAAAGGAGCAATCCCATTTTACAGATCCCACTTGTTCCCACAAATATGACTACAATTTTCTGTCATGTCAAAATTTCACTGTCATGTCCATTTTTTCTAAGTGAAGTTTTGTGTGGGACGAGTATTTCAAATTTCAATAATTGGTAAATAAAGCATGAAAGGTCCACGACACTTTATTATCAGAGGCATGGATTTATTTGAGTCTCAAATTGAATGAGGTGTATTTATTTTTTTGGAACAATTTTTGGAGTAGCAAAAGCCCTCTCATTTTTAGCATTCCAAGGCCACATGTTGTGTTAAAAATTCAAAATGCCTTCATCAAAGAAACTTGGAATGATTATATTAGTGATTGTAATATCAAACTTAGATGGCTACTTCGTGAAAAGAAACATGCTATAATTCCATCTCTTGATAGAGGTTCTGATATATCTATTTGGAAGCATAATGAGGGTGACGTTTTCTCCATATCCTTGGTGAAACGACTACTCTATTTTGTCTCCTTTGATGACAATCCTAAATTTAAGGCTAAAGTCTACAAGTCCTTATGAAAATCTGAAATCTAAAATCTCCAAAAAAAAAATACAATTCTTTTTTGTGGACCTTTAATCATGATATCCTCTTCATGATGAAAATTCTTCAAAGGAGAATGCCAAATTCATGTTTGAATACAAATTGATGCTCCTTATGCAACAACCATGGTGATATACATAACAATTTTTCCTGTTTTTCCACACCATTTAAATCTTTTGGAAAAAATTAAAGGCAAGATCAAATCGCACAACTACCATCAATTTTTTTTTCCTTTGCAAACATATATGCTCCATAAATATGTCTAGCAGGAAAGGTGTTATGCTTTTCAATGTTGTGGTGGCTACTCTGTGGTTTGTTTGGCTTGAACGGAACGTAACAGAACTTTCAACAACAATCACGCTGACATCATCAATATCTGAGAGTATATATGAAATATTATTGTCTATTGGTCTTATACACACGATTACCTCCTCTCAAAATACTTTTCATCCACCATCACTTTAAATATTAGCGCTTTCACATTACTCTTGGCTCTGTATTTTATGGGCTTCTTGCTAACCCTTCTTTTGAACATTATCATGTACTTCCTGATCTATATTGAATATATTTTAAAGTGGGGATGATGTGGGTACTAAAAGGGTGCCCACCTAGTGGGGATGCTTGAGTGCACCTAATGACCTAAGTCGTATCTCTTTAAAAAAAAGGTATTTCTTTAAAAATATTTTAAAGATCAAATATGTATAACAAGATATTTTGGATAAAATAGAGCATATTTATTAATGTGCAGGAAAGTATTTTAAATGTGTGAGGCTCTGATCGCATTCTACCTTGCTTGCGACAAAGAACTAATTATGCGTCAAAGGTTGTTACGCGGTGAGAAGGTTGAGCTTCCTTTACCAAGAAGTATTTATTGGAATTTATGTCCTAAAACTCGTAGTTTGTAGTTTAAAATTATATTCTATTCAATAAAATGCTTATTGAGGACTTATTAGTGAAAATAAAATACTATAATCTTGAATCCAATAAACTAAGGTCCCGAGGCTATCTAGTATAGACTTGATGTAGAGATATAAATGAGGATCAAGTTCGAGTATATAGCCCAAATGGTCTATAGTGTATGAATAAGGTTGGGTACCTTATTTTAGAAACACTATGGATGCGGTCTGTTTTATACTTAGTAAAAACAATGTGGTCCTGAATCGTTCATGTTGAGACATGAAAGTGGGGGCATCCTATTAAAGAGTTTACATAAGACTGGAACCATGAAATAGTCTTTTTTAAGTTATAACATCGTTGACTATATAAAACTGACTATTTCGATTTATGATGACCTAGGTAACTTAATCTTAATTCTAAGTTAACTATGAACTTCTGTTCACATGGAATTATCCTTAGATCTACATAAGTGAGGGCAGCGTAATGGTGCTAGCCTAATAAGCTTCTTATTTTAGGGGTTGGACCTTAAATGAATTGTTCAATAGTAGATCAGTGGAACTTAAGCGACAAGATGTAATCTCGGGGGTAAAACGATATTTTGACCCAACCAAGATTATGAACAACTTCTGAAGGATTAACTTACTGATCGTTGTTATATGAGATGGAGAGAAATATATCTATAGCGAGGGGAGTACAACCACGAGACTTTAGTTGAATGACACGTTAGTTAACGAATGTTGATTTAGCTTGGTCTAAAAGAGTTTAGTCAGTTAATATTGGATCGTTGGAGTCCATGATTTATAGGTCTGTTAGGTTCTCTTGCTAGCTCATATGGAATAAACATAGAACAATTTGTTCGAATAATTTGAATTGTTTGAATTAGGTAAAAAGAGAAAAACCGATGAATATATATGATATAGTCATCAAGTATAAGTTTTAGATAGAACTTTATGTTTAAATGTGATTTTAATATTAAAAAAATAATACAAATTTATATTCGGAAGCTCGGAGTTGATGGAAATGATCAAAGTTGTAAAAAGTCAAAATGTTGACTCTTGTCTTTGAAAAGTCAAACATTGACCGGTTGATATATTGAAATATGATTTAAATTTTAAAAAAATGAATATGAATTCATGCTTGGAAGGTTAGAATTGTAGGGATTTATGTTCTAAAACTCGTAGATTGTAAATATGATCCATTGATCGTTATTAATAAAGTGTTATTATTATAATAAATGTCATTGATTATATTATTAGTTTTGTCTTTATCAAATATAATAAACTAACATCCTAAGTGGTTTGATGAGTCTTGAATAGTATGTAGAGACATACAGGGATTAATGTTTGAGATTAGCCTAAAGGGTCTATCATATAGGGATAAGGCTAGGTACCTTATCCTGATAACACTATGGATACGACTCACATTGTATTTGATACAAATGCAATGATCCAATGTGTTCGTGTAGGTGACATGCGAGTGAGGGTATCCTATGCAATGAGTTTGCATAAGATCGAACCACGAAATAGTAACCACTAGATGTAACTCGGTTAACTAGTTAGGTTTCTATTTTATTAGGATGGACTAAGTAACTTAGTCTTAATTCTGAGTGTACTATGAATTCTTGTTCGTGAGGAATTGTTCTTTGATTTGTACGGGTGAGAGTGGCCAGATTGTCAATTTTATATGCTTATCATTTTGAAAACAAAACTTAGTCAAAAACTGGAAACACAATCACACAAGATGAAATTCACTCCTTCTCGACTTTAGGGAAAGTAGATGAGTGTTTCCTTAAATGGTGTCTCTGGGACTTGAACAAAGGACCCTACCCTCTTTATGACATGAAAGGAGTTTCTGTTTGTTGGTTGGACCTTAAAAAGGTTGTTCATTAGAGGAGCACTGGTATTTAAGGACTAGAAGTAACCTACGGGTGAAATTGTAATTGGACCCACTAGATGTTACGAACACTCGTGAAGGATTAACTTACTATTATTGGTCTATACCCGTAGACATAGAAATATATCTACAATGAAAAGAGTTCAGTTGCTAGTCTTTAGTGGAGTGTACTCACAGTTAATGAATATTGATTGATGTGCTTAATGAGTTTAGCCAATTAATCTTATATCATTGTAGTTTCTAATCTGTAGGTCCATTAGGTTCCCTTTCTAGCTCGTAAAGGACAATGAAATTTATTTATATTGGTTGTAATTTGAAATGTTCAAATTTAGTTTGAGAATTAGTATAATGGATGATGATACATTATAATATAAAATTTATATTTTAATCAAACTTTATTACACAAATTTAATTTTGGATATGATTCAAAATTAATTTATGAGAGATAAAATATTTGAATGAATTTAAATATTAATTTAAT
>JBBPDI010090139.1:0-12208 GCA_037974545.1 Cucumis variabilis | reverse complement strand
TAGTTAGCAACATGAGTAGGTTAAATCTTATACCTAAGTTATCTATGCATGAATTTGAGAAATGTGCATGTTGTAGTCAATCTAAGATAACAAAAATCTTACATAAGTCTGTAACTAGAGTGACAGAGCCTTTAGAATTAATACATTTTGACTTATGTGAATTTGATGACACATTAACTAGGAATAGTAAAAGTTGTGTAATAACCTTTATAGATGATTGTTCCGAGACTACACTTTTATTTATCTGCTTAAAAATAAAAGTGATGCTTTTGACATGTTCAAAGTGTATGTAACTGAAATAAAGAATCAGTTTAACAAAAGAATTAAGAGACTTCGTAGTGATAGAGGAACTGAATATGATTTAGTTGCCTTCAATGGGTTTTATAACTCAAAAGGAATAATACAGAAAACTACAACATCTTATTCTCCTTAAATGAATGGAAAAGTAGAAAGGAAGAATAGAACACTAATAGAGTTAGTAGTTGCTATCTTACTTGAATTAGGTGCAGCACCATCTTGGTGGGGTGAAATAATTAAGACTATTAATTACGTTCTCAATAGGATTCCTAAATCAAATAGTAAAACTTCACCATACGAAGTTCTTAAGAATAAAATACCAAATCTGTCTTATCTTAGAACTTGAGGCTGTTTAGCCTATGTTAGAACCTATAAGAAGGAAGAGAGTTAGAACCATAAAGAACTTTGGAGAAGACTTCGAAATGTATAACGTAGAAGATCCAAAAGATCTAACAGAAGCCTTATCCTCAGTAGATGCCAACTTATGGCAAGAAGCTATTAATGATGAAATGGACTCTCTTGAATCCAATGGAACTTGGCACCTAGTTGACTTACCCCCTAGCTGCAAAGCAATGGGGTGTAAATGTGTTTTAAGGAAGAAACTCAAACCTGATGGATCAATAGATAAATATATAAGGCTAGATTAGTAGCTAAAGTATTTTGGAAGAGGAAAAACATAGATTTCTTTGATACTTTTTCCCCAGTCGCTAGAATCACCTCAATTAAAGTGTTGCTTTCTACAGTGTCCTGAACATTCTCTTAATCCATCAAATGGATGTCAAAACTGCTTTCCTAAATGCTGATTTAGAAGAAGAGATTTATATGAAACAACCTGAAGGTTTCATAGTACACGATCAAGAAACCAAAGTTTGTAAACTAGATAAATCCCTCTATGGCCTAAAGCAAGCTCTTAAGCAATGACATAAAAAGTTTGACTACTTAATCATGTCCAAAGGATTCAAAGTAAATGAGAGTGACAAATGTATCTATTATAAGACTGAAGATGGGTTATGTACTATCATATGCTTATACATAAATGACATGTTAATCTTTGGATCAAACCTGCACGTCATAAATGCATGATGTAAAACCAATGCTGAGTGCAAACTTTGACATGAAAGACTTAGGAGAAGCTGATGTAATTCTAGGTATCAAAATTACAAGAATTGAAGATGAAATTTCTTTAGATCAATCTCATTACATAGAAAAAATTCTCAAGAAGGTATAATTACTTCGATAGCAAACCAGCTTGTATACCTTATGACTCAAGTGTTAAATTATTCAAAAACACTGGTGATAATGTTAACCAATCTGTGTATGCTAGTATCATAGGAGGAAGTCTAAGATATGTTGTTGATTGCACTAGAAGACATAACTTATGCTGTAGGATTACTATGTAGGTTTACCAGCAGACCTAGTCTAGAACACTGGAATGCTATAGAACGAGTAATGAGATATCTTAAGAAAACTTAAAATCTAGGATTACATTATAAAAAGTTTCCCGCTGTACTTGAAGGTTACAGTGATGTTGATTGGAACTCCCTTTCAAATGACTCAAAGGCTACAAGTGGCTATATTTTTGTAATATAGCAAGAGGAGCTGTTGCTTGAAAATCCAAGGAACAGACAATTCTAGCCCAATCAATTGTGATAGTACTGCAGCTATCGCAAAAGTTTAGAACCGTTATTATAACGATAAGAGACGATAGATACATCGTAAGCATAGTGCCATTAGAGAATTTCTCACTATTGGTGCAGTGATAGTGGATTATGAACGATTTGATGACAACTTGGCTGATCCTTTGACTAAAGGACTAGCAAGAGAGAAGATTTTTATAACCTCACAAAAAATAGGTAATAACTGATAACAAGTAATATAACAAGAATCATGCTAAATTCGGAGTTCCATTCTTATGATTCACTGATTAACATGATATCCTGAAGTGTATGAGGAGGTTGAAGTTTTTTCTTAATGAAATATATACTTGATATCAAGTAGAGTACCTAGCTACATGAGTACTCTTGATAAATTCACCTTTGTGAATATGGAAGTGAGGGTCGCTTCCTATGAAAATTTGGACAGATTTCTAGAGCATTCATTAAACTGGGATATACGTGCAAGACCATAAAGCACAAACTAGTTTATAACTTCACTCAAATAATACTGTGTATGTGATAGCATTAGAAGTAAAGTTCAAAACTACGAGTTACTTTACGATACACTAAACTATTGTCACTACCATTATAAGAAATAAAAAATTTTCCAACGCACAAAAAATCGTCGGGAAAGCGAACGTTGGTAGAAGGTAGTTTCTACCGACACACCAACGCCAACATCGGGGGAGGCCCTTTTCCCTGATGCATGTGAATTCATGTCGGGACTGCCGGAATAAATAATTATACCATCAAATTTCCTCTGACGTGATGTCAGAAATGTCGATAAAAAAGATATGTATTCCCGACGCTGTTCGAAATGCATCGGGAATATGAAAGTTTTTCCGACGTCTACAGTGTCGCGTTGGATGAGGGGCAAATCAATAATTGTACCATTTTTCCTTCCTTCGATGTCAGAAATGTTGAGAAAATGGGTAGCTATTCTGGACGCATCACTAATGGCTTCGAGAATAGGTTGGCTATCCCAACGTTTTCAGGTAGCATCGTGAGTTCCCCTTTCATTAAATCCTCCGTTTTACAGAATCAAAAGAGAAAAGAGAAAGAAAAACGAGAGAGAGGGAGATCAAGAAGAAGAAAAGGAGATTCACCTCACCGTCGGTGCTTGCCACTTGCTGCCATTTCGTTGTCGTCTTCCGTCGCTCGCCGTCGCATATCGATATATATTAGTTTGATGTAATTTTTTTTATTTAGATTAAAAATTATGATTTCAATTAGAAATTTGGTTTTTAAGTTAGTTTTTGTTTTAGGAATAAGATTTTGAGTTATGTTTTGAAATAAATTATGTTTTAGGAGGGGATTAGAATCGTTGAATTGATGTGTTTGTTTTATATCTTTATTTATTGTTACCCTGCAAAGTTGATGCGTCCACGACTTTCTTATTTTAATTTCCTTTTTCATGTCATTTTTTAACAAATTTGAAACTATGTTCTTGTGATGTTTATTTAATTATAATACAATTTCGATTTGGATATATTATTTACTATTTTGGTTGTTCAGTTTTTATTTAAATTAAATCGAAATCGAAACATAATAGAATAGAAATTACAATAAAAAAAAAATTACAATTAAACAAAATAAATAATAATAATAATAATAATAATAATAATAATGTAAAAAAACGTATTAGAAAAAAAAACCTTGAATACTATTCCCGATGTATTAAATGCCAACTTCCACGACATATGTAAGATGGCGTCGGGGACAGGTTCCAGACGTATCGTCGGAAAACACCTTCTCCTGACATGATGTATCGTTGGTAGAGTCGTATAGGTTACCCAGACGCATTAACGACGTCGGTCAAATGAACGTTGGGAGAAAGGAACTCCTGAAGCATTTTAGGTAGGCTTCGAGAATGGGTCTTATGGCATAATTTTATCGACGTCCTTCCCGATGTTGAAGAAAACATCAAGAAAGCATTTCTCGACGTGTTTCATAATCTTCCCCGATGACATAATGCATCGAGAAAATACCAAGTTCTTGTAGTGTACGTAAAAGTTCAAGTCACCTGATACCTTTATTTATGCACAGTATCATAGAAACAGGCAATGCTCGATGAAAATGTTTTAAAAAATTTTCAAGTGGAGGACTGATAGTAAAAGTTTTTCAAGTGAAAAATATGTAAAAGAAAATTATAATATTATTTTAATCTCAAATGCATTCCCACATTAATTAATTCTAATGTGGAAGCTCCCTTTATACTCATTGCTTGATCAATGGGTTTGGGCTCTTAGGGCACCCAAGTTTTGGAAGGAGGGAAGTGATAGGCAAACGTAGGTATGTTCGTATCTCCACACGCATGCCTTCAAACGAACGTGGCAAGGCGAGGAAAGGAGAGATAAAATAAAAACTTATCATTGTGACCGTTGGTTGTCATTGTTGTTTTCTTAGTGTCTGTCATTGAGTGATTTTTGTCAGTTGATTTCTGTGCAAAGTTAGCGTGTAGAAGAGAAGCTGTTTTATCTTGAGGACGATGGGGCAAATCTGTTTACACACTCTCGAGTAGAGTCTGAAAGTCTTAAAGAGAGCGTGTTTCGTGACTCAGTCGTACATTCATATTGTTCATGTGTTGCAGTGTTTTGTTGCTGTTCCTACTTACTACTGCTGTCGTTGTTCTTGTTGCTATTTACTATTGCTGTTGTCGTTGCTGTTGCTGATCTATACTATTGCGCTTTTTATTCTCGGCTACCGTTTTCAACAGCTGGTTACACCTTAATAAGAAATTCCTCTGCCAACTTTTCGACACCCCACCACCCTCACCTTTAATCATCACTTTGGCTACTTTGAAAGCAACGAACTTCAAACTACCAACTCAAGCAACGTCCACTGATCAACCTTGAAAAGCATTCAGTAGAAACCCCTAAAAAGAAAAAAACATTAATATAAACATTTTAGCCCTAATATCAAGAGGATCAAACTAGACAAATTGGCCAACAAAACGTAAAGATCAATAGGGAGAAGCTTATAAACGAAGCTTAGCTTTAAAGTTGATTAACTTTTTATTTTTTGAATCAATAGTGTTTTAATTGAAATAAGAATCTTCTATTATAAATTGAATAAATGATTTCAAATATAGAAAAATGAGCTTACTTATTTATAAATATAACAAAAAATTATTTTTAAATGTAATAGTCTGCAATAGATTTATATAAATATCTATCATTTTAGTGATAGACACTCATAGATATATGAGTCTATGACGGTTTACCACTAATCTAAAGTAAAATTTTGTTAAATTAATGAATATTTTCAATAATTTATCATTTAAAACAATTTTCCTAAAATTTGAAAGTATGGAATAATTACTAGTTTTCTTTAGTTTTGCAATGATCAAGTGTGCTTTGAAGATCCATTAGGTTAATGTTGTTAATGAGTTTAGCAAATTAATATTAAATTGTGTCGTACTTTCTAATTTGTAGATTCATTAAGTCTCTTTCCTAATCGTGTAATGAAGTTGTTATACCTTGGATGAAATTTGAAGGTTCAAATTCACTTAAAAAAATAATATAATGTATGATGATACATTATAATACAAAGTTTATATTTTAATTAAATTTTATAATATTTTAATTTTAAATTTAATTAAAAATTTGATTTATGACCAAAATTAATTTATGAGAATAAAATATTAAAACTCAAATTTGATGTGAATTAGATACACGACTATGACAGAAATATTTATTTGAATATGATTAAAAATATGAATTAATTTAAATATAAAATATTTAATTTAATAATTAACTAATTGATAAATTATTTAATTATTTGAATTAAAATTATGAATTGCGTGAGAAATTTATTTAAATCATATTTAAATAAATATTAATTAAATTAAATGGATAACTTCCATATGGACTCTGACTTGATACTGATACGTGAAGTAACCTGAAAAAAGAAAAGAAGAAGATTAATTGAAAAGCAGAAGCGTTCTATTTTTTATCCTCTCAACAAATTCTCTATTTTTCCAAGTTAAAGTTTGGTTTCCATGAATCAAATCTCATGTTACTCAAAGGATGGGGAAGTTTCATCAGTGGTGGTGTGTTTTGGAAATCTACAGTATTTGAATTCATGCATTCAAGGAGAAGTTCTTATCAGTCTTTAATGTGAGTATGTTAATTCTTTTTACTTTTTTTTGAATTATTTGTTTTAAATGCATGCTTAATCTAGATTTAATTTTGATTAATTTAGTAGGTTATCTGTATTTAATTTTTTGAATGTAGGGGTATTTTCAAATTCTAAATTAAATTGAGTTTTGATTTCTTCCACTGCGTAAGGCCGACTCTTATCCTTTCAAATTTGGGTTGGTAAATCAAGGGGGGTGTGGCACTAATAAAATTGGCCATTTGACAACAAAGTTTTAAAAGAACATTTTCTTTGTGTCTACAAAAGTAGATGTACATATAATTAGGTGTAAATCAAATGTTTAGTGAGTAACAAGTTCTGAAAAAACATTTTACGAAATCCAATTTGAACTCATATTAAAACAATCTAGTTATATAAGTATTTCTCTAAGCATTGAAGGCCAAAATCATACGAGCTTGATGACGTTTCACCCTTGGGGTGAACACATATTCAACACATCTAGAATCCGAATGTTGAAACATAGTTTACCCCCAGCTATCAGTGAGGACAAAATAAGGTGGACAATACTTGGCCATTCAGTTGCTTCGACTTCCAATATGAGGTGGACAAACTCACACACTTAGTTGTTCCCATTGGTGGCAAATTCAAACCAACTCCTTTGGCCTAGGCGGACATAATCTTAACACCCTTATGAAAACATTTTGTAAGAAATATCATTTTCACGAAAAACATTTTAGCAATTTTAATCATTGAATTACAAAGTTTAAGAAAATTTTAGCAATGTATTAAGGAAAATAATTAGCATGACATTATTTAGTTTAGTCAAAACATAATACTTAATATGGATGCTCATTCGTGTATTTTTATTCTTTCGAGCCATTCGAATATTTTAATACATCTGCAAGTAGTTTTGATATTTTGCTATATTTATAATTTTTTTCATTTAAATAATTTCTATATATATATATAATATGCCACAACAAGCCCCAAATAAAAATTTAACTTTATTTTTCTGGTAATATCCAATCTATCGATTTTTTTTATTTTCTGTTTGGATAATAAATAAATCCATTTGTAAATATTGATAATCATGGAAATAGAAATTAGGTGTGTGAGATTTGAGAATTTGAAAAAAATGATAAATACTATGTAAGATTTGATAATTATTTACAAATTAACTTGGTGTTCGTCTTGGCCGATCCATAGTTTAATTTAGATGTTCAAAAGAAAAAAAGTTTTCTTTCCTTTTTTTTGAGAAAATGATTTGAGAATTTACAATTACAAATAATTATTTTACTTCTTTTAGAGGTCAAATTGTTAACTATAAGTTATATAAATAATGAATATAGTTAAAAAGTTAAAACTAATATAATATATCATTAGAGTTATAATGATTATTATTTGTTTATTGAGGAAAATAATTAGAATTAGTTTGTTTTGTAAAAAGGTGAAAGTAAATTTTAATCTGCAAAGGTTCTCGAAAAAAAGAAAGAAATATCTTATATACAAAAAAAGAAAACAAACATTTAAATATGGAAAAACATATGTATGGTAAGAAAAAAGATATTTGATTTTCCAAATTCTTTTGGGATTTAATTTACCTAAACAGTTTCCTAATTGGATTCCGATATCAATCTCTCTCTCTTTATCTATATATAGAGAGAGAGCTCACACGTTCTCATCATCAAGATACAAACCAAATCCTCTTTCTCACTCAAATCGATTCGAGTTTCAACAACAAGAAGATCGAAATTTATTATTTGAATGGCGGCTTTAGAAAGTTCAAAGAATGACAACGACGCTGCTCTGTGCGCCAACAACTGTGGATTTTATGGAAATCCCAACAATCGAAACTTATGCTCCGTTTGTTATGCTGCTTTCCTCAAAGAAACCGGCGTAAAATATTTTGAACCACAAAAGAGCTCAAAAAGTCAGATTAATCTTGAAACGAGACAATCTTCTTCTTCTGGTGCGTCGGAGAGTCCTGAAACTTGTAATCACAATGATCCAGCGCCGCCGAAAACCAAAAATAGATGCGAAATTTGCCGGAAGAAGGTCGGAACGATTGGATTCAGTTGCCGGTGTGGAGGTTGTTTCTGCGGCAAACATAGGTATCCTGAAGAGCATTCGTGCGGCTTTGATCACAAGGAGGTTGGGCGGAAGATTTTGGCCAAACAAATTGTTGAATGCAAGGCCGATAAATTGGAGTTCAGAATTTAGAATGATGTGAAATTATTTGATATTTTTTGTTATATTTACTGAGAATGTTATAATATAATTAGTCGAATAATAAAGATATGTTCTTTCATAATTTTCAAAGCATTTTCTTTCCCTCTTCTCTTATAATTTGCATGAATCGAAAGGTTGACTATAAATTTTGGAGAATGTGGGTCAATCTAATTTTAGGACGACTTTGTTTCAAGAGTTGGATTTGAGTGACTTAGACATGGTTATGTTGGATCTAAGTGTACATTTTTTATTTGTTAACTAGTGAGATAAGTTTGTATTCGTTTTTTTTAGAACAAAGTGTGATTTAAACTCAGAACCTCATGTACCCGTATATTTGAGTTATGAGTTTATGTTTAGCTTAGGCTCGACTCAATGTTTTTAGACTCAAGAACTTGAGTTTTAAATTGTTTTGGGTTACCAACTTGGAGTTTTTAATTGTTTTGGGTTAGCACGGTTGACTTAATCAATAACAAAATTGAACTAAAATCCATTAGTTATACTTTTTTTTTTTTTACTCTCATCACCTTCAACGACATGACCCTCCAACTACTAGTGTATAACATTAATAAAAACACTTTATCCTCAATATGAAGACCATTGAACCAGATCAATTGATCACAAATAAGGAGGATTTAACTTTCTAATAGATTTGGTTATATTTTTAATTTTCGGGTCCATATAGCATTTTAATTGAACTAAGAATAATGTTCTATTTTTGTTAATAAATTGAAAAGATATTTTAAAATATAGCAAAATAAACTAACTTATTTACAAATATAGCAAAATTTATTTTCTATTCGTAATAAACCATTCTAATAGACTTCTGTCAATATAATTTAGTAATACACTTACAAATGTCTATATGAGTTTATTAGTCATAGAAAGTATTATTTTGTTATATTTCTAAATTATTATTGTTGGATGAAATAAGTATTTTTAGGGTTTAGGCCAATCGTCAGTGATCGTCGTCGGCAATCTCTAACCATCACCTCTAGTAACTCCATCGCTCAACTTCTGACAACCAAATCGATGATCATCACCAACCAATCTCTGGTTGCTACCAATCAATCTTTAAAATTTTTAATAAAAATATTTTTAGTATATATAACAAATGTATTTTATTTTTTTATAATTATGATACAAATGGAGAGAAATAAGTTCATTCTTCTCAAAATAAAAAAACAAAACCAAATAGTTAAGAGATGGGTCTGTTCACAAGAGATTTTGGGAAAAATGTATTTCGTGGAATTAAACTTTACATATTGATTTGTATAGTGAATAAATACTCTAGTATTTACTCTTTGGATGCTTTCTCTTAAATATAAGTTGAAAACTTAAAACTTCTTGATCTTCGGTCTTCAGGATGTTGTAGTTGCAAGTAGATTTGAACTTCGATCTTCTGGAATCCAAGAAAAGTTTAATCTTCCATGTTGATCTCGAGGTTGATATGAACTTGCACGTCTTGAGAACTTGTAGAAGTTTAAATCTTTAATTCTTTATAGCTTACTTTAGAGCTTCAATTCATTCTTCAACCAAAGATGATTAAAATGAATAGGAATGTACGTCTCTATTTATAGAAATTTTTCATGGGCTTTAGGTGGGCTTAGGCCCATTTGCTTGTTGGGTTTGGCTTGGGTCCATTTGTCTATTGGGCTTGGGTCCATTTGCCATCCGAACTTGGGCTTGGGCCCATCCTCCTCCTTTGGTTCAATTTTTATATCTAGGGCCTAAATTGGGTTGGGAATGAAAAAACTTAATTGTCCAAACCCAATCAAATTATAATGTTTGTTGTGATGACGTGGCAAAATTTAATTGGTTGAAATTTTTTTTAACAAGTACCAATTTTCGAGATTTGTGCACATTTATGATGGATGAATATCGAATACGATAAGCTAAAACAAAAAATAAAAATTATTTGTTCTTGACTTTTGGCTCCAGTTAATATGTCAAATTAATCACACTATACATTTGGACATAAGTTTGATTAAAATGTTATATGGTTGATGAATTTTAATTTTAATTCACAATTTTTTCCAATAAAAATCATTTGGACTATGACCAAAATTTTTTTTGAATGAAATTAGATTTTTTTTACCAATAATTTAATGGAAAATTTGAGACTGTATAGAATTAAAATATTGTCAACTCATCAAAATATATATGTAAGTTAAAGCTTTGATTTTCTTTTTTTTTTTTGCACAATCTCTTAATTTGGATTTTTAGTAAAAGTTGTGCTACTTATTTATGATTTTGAAATTAAAACTAAAAAATAAAAACTTGCTCAAGCAGGCCTAAAAAATGTGAGGAGATGCTTAATTAATTTTTTTTTAAAAAAATTGCACTATGCAATAAAGAAAAACAACCCATTTCGATATTAAAAAAAAAAAAAACTTTTCTCCCTTGTGTGTTTTTTTTAATTTTTTTCACGGTGATTTTGAAGTTGATGGACAAGAGGAGAATCGTGGAAAGTAAAAGTTTTTTTAAAAAACAAAATTCAGCAGAGGGTCGAAAAAAATTTCAGCAAAGGGTCGAGCTCCTTATCAACAATGTCTTTTTGTCTCTTTTTTTTTTCAAGCGTGGATCAAAATGGTCGGAGTCGTCATTGAACTTTGTTTCTATCAATGTCAGACTTAATAAATCCGACCAACGACCAATCTCGATCGTGATCCTGAACTCCAGAATATGTAAAAAAGATAAAAAGAAGTTCCAAAATATGTTTTCACTTTTATTTTCTTTTTCTCTTATTATCTCTTTTTTTCTATTTTTGGTTTCTATTTTTAGTTTCTTTTTCTTTCCTTTTTGGTTTTAGAGAATTTCCATAAATAGAAGAAATTAGAAAATATTTACATCCTATAGCAAAAAAACAATGGATACTTAGAACTTGGATTAAAATTTTGGTTATCCATTTTGGACTTGAATTAAAATTTTGTTATGGACTGTAAATAGTTTGTCAATTCTTCTATTTTAAAAAATTTATCCCTTTTTTTTTCTTTTCTTTTCAATTACTTTTTTTTAACACTTTTTTTATGTTTTTTTTTTGTTATTTTTGTTTCAAACTATTTTGTTCCAAGGGGATTTGAATAAAGAGAAGAAAATGGAAAATATTTACATTCTATAGTAAAAACAAATGGATACTTTAGGCTTTATTAAAATTTTGATTATCCATTTTAGGCTTGGATTAAAATTTTGCTATGAACCGTAAATAGTTTGTCAATTCTTCTATTTTTTAAAATTCTCCTTGTTCCTAAACATATTTTTTTGTAACTTTTTTTTTTTTAAATTTCTTACTCATAACTTGACTTTCACTTTGACTTTGACCTTTTTTTTTTTACATTATGCAAGCATCATGGTTTGGTCTCCTTGACGCTCTGCTTCTTTGTTGGCTTCATGGGTTTGTACATGATAGATAGTGCAACTCTATCATGGCGCCCACTACTTCACCCACTACTGCTTCTGATGGGATAAAAGCCCTATGGCAGCAGAAGAATTAAAGAACCATTACTCAATTTAATTGGGAATATTAAAATACCAGTACATTGGCAAAATTAAAATCAAAATTCTAAATAAATTCTAAGCATGCTTTTAAAGATCTAGAGAACTTACTTTCGATGACGTCTCTGAATCTTCAAATTAATCTCCAAATTGGGACACTACCCGTCGGAGACCTTCCTATCTTCTGGGATGAGATTGGTTTGTGGGAACCAATTGGGATGGAGAAAAGGTATAGAGATATTTAGAGAAACTTTTTTTTTTTCAATTTTTGCAGAGAGAAAAAAACCTTGATTTTTTTTTCTTAATAAATTCGTTAAAGAAAACTGTTTTCTTCTACATATTTATAACTATTTTCCTTTTTTGGAATAGGAAAGGGAGTAGGAGAGAATTACGAGATTCTTTTTATCAAATCTACTAATTAATTAACAATTAATCAA
>JBBPDI010090127.1:0-12211 GCA_037974545.1 Cucumis variabilis | reverse complement strand
AATGATGAAACTCGAACGAGTGAAGCGCCAGTTGCCATTTTTTGCAAGAACTTTCAACTAACGAACGACGGTAGCATGAGATGGAAGATAACGTTTTTGAGAAATAGGGGTGTAAATGAGCGGGATCCGGTCGGATGTTTCATTATAACCGACCGGTTTAATTTGATTACGTACGGATAAAGCGGGCCGAATCGGGTCGATCTTCTTCTATGGTGCTGGTTTGAGAGGATGGGGTTCTTCATAGAGAGAGAAAGATGGGGAATGATGTTAATGGCAGGCTAGTGAAAAAGAAAACTTGAATAGAAACCCTATGGTGGAGTAAACTTGGAATTGAACCCAACTAAATTGCTGTTTAAGTTTTAATAAAAACTGTACCAACTTCAATCAAACCAATTTGATTTGGTTTGATTCATCCATTGGTTTAATCGATAGGTTTTACACCCCAAATAAAACTTAGCTGTTTTGAATAAAACAAGTGTTCTAGTTAAGTGGCATGAGGAAGGTGTAGTTAATCGTTTTGGCTAGACTATGAGAGAATAAGCTGAGTTTTAAGCTAGGCAAGAAAGGGTCAGACGAGGAAAAAAGCTAGGAAAATTTAAGAGGACTTACTAATCTTGATTTGTCAACAGGTTACGTGTAAGGTTAAAGTTAAACATGATTAGAGGAAATATTAAACCTACACGTATAGGTCATAAGGAGCTGTCAAGCTAAGGTGAGTTTAAGGATGATTAATCTGGTTTAGGTTTAGTATAAATAGGCTTTGTAAGTTTAAGGAAAAGTTACAAAGAAACTCTAAGCAAGCAAAACTCTGTAAAAAAAAAGGCGAGAAGAAGAAAGAGGGAAGGTTAGGCGATAAGAAGGGGAGTGGAAGGGAAAGACGAGAAGAGGAAAGAAAATAGAGAAATTTTTCTTTCAAGTCATATCACGTTATGTTTATTTAGGATTTATTAGTGAAAATAGAATGCTATAATCTTAAAACCACTAAACTAAGGTTTCGAGGCTATTTTAGTATAAACTTGAACTTTATATAGAGACATAAATGTGCATCAAGTTTGAGTATATAGTCCAAACGGTCTACGATATATGAATAAAGGTTGGGTGCCTTATTCTAGGGACACTTTGGATGCGGCCCGCTTTGTAGTTAGTATAAACGATATGATCTTGAATTGTCCATTTAAAGACATGAAAGTGGAGGCATCCTATGTAAAAAGTTTACATAAAACTAGAACCATAAAAATAGTCATTTTAAAGTTATAACACCTTTGAGTATATAAAACTAATTATTTCAATTATGATGACCCAAGTAACTTAATCTTAATCTTGGATCAACTATGAACTTCTATTCAAACGAAATGATCCTTAGATCTACATAGGTGAGGGCAGCTGAACAACGTTGGCCCAATAAGCCATCCATTTCAGGGGTAAGACCAGGTGGATAGCTAGGCTCATAGGGTGTAAGACGGAATTCATTCCTACCTACTTTAGGGTTAGTAGCTAGATATGTTGTTCCCTTAAGAATTGAATCCAGGTCTTAAACAGGGGGCCATACTCTCTCATTGGTCCAAAAGGGATTCAGTTTATAGGTTAGACCTAAAACTAATTGTTCAATAGTGGATCAATGGGACCTAAGGAGAAATATGTAGTCTCGGGGGTAAAATGGTACTTAGACTCAGCCGAGTTTACGAACAACCTGTGAAAGATTAACTTACTAATCATGGTTATATCACATATACACAAATATATTTATAGTGAGGGAAGTGCAACTACGGAACTTTAGTAGAATGACTCGTTAGTTAATGAATGCTGATTTAGCTTGGTCTGAAGAGTTTAGCCAGTTAATCTTGAATCATTAGGGTCCATGATCTATAGGTCCATTAGGTTCCCCCGCTAGCTCATAAGGAATTAACTTAAAACATTTAGTTAGAATAATTCAAATTATTCGAATTAGGTAAAGAGTGGATAAATATATTTGATATAATTGTCAGATATAAGTTGGAGATAGAGCTTTATGTTTAATATGATTTAAATATTAAAAATATGAATACAGATTCATATTTGAAAGCTCAGAATTGATGGAAATAGTTAAAATCGTAAAAAGTCAAAGTGTTGACTTTTACTTTGAAAAGTCAAAATTTTACCGGCTTCATATTCAAATATGATTTGAATTTTGAAAAAAATGAATGTGAATTCATGCTCATGAGGTTAACTAGTGAAACGGACAAAATGATCAAAAGTCAAATGTTGACTTTTGACTTGAAAATAAACCCAAGAATCTCAAAGTTAAGTTCTAAAAAGTCAAAGTGTTGAGCTTCCCAATCTGTGAGGAGATTACGAGGAGATTACGAGGAGACACTTTGACTTCAAGTTCGTGAGGAGATTACGAGGATAGAAAAGCTTCAAAATGTGAATTTTTCTATTAACTCTTTATTCTATTAATCAATGGTTGCATATTAATTACTAAAATGTTTAGTTGCAATTAGAGCCAAATTTGATCCTTATTTCGCTGCGCATGTCTATCGTTTCCATCCAAATAAACTTTTGTTTTGATAAATTACAATGAATTTAATTAGAATTTAAAGTAAATTTTTAGTTAATTTTTGTACTTTTGGATTTATTTTGAATTCATCACAAATATGAACTAAATGAATTGGATACTATTATTGCATTAGAACATTTATAAAAAAAATAAATGAGTCATTTAAATTTTAAATGAGTTGATCTTTTTACATTTTAAATTGTAAAGGTTAACAAATTTAAGGGATGTTTGGCTCACCAACATAAGATAGTTGAATTGGTATATAATATACCAACTTATTGTTTGGCCTACTAACTTTTAATGTTGGTGGAGTTAGAGTATACCAACTTACTCTAGCTCTCTTTTGTTCCAATTTTCAATGAGCCTACCTTTCTGCCACTATTGACAATAATTACCATTGCCACACTCCGAGAATCAATTTCCACGATCACTTCACATGGCTACCTCATACGACAAACTTAAGCGACCACCTCCAATGAACACCTTAGCATGACCAACTCCGATAACCAATTCTTCACTACGATAACCACCTCCAACAACAAACTCCAATGAAAATCGCCTTCAATGATCAATTTCAATGACCACCTTCGCGCGATCAACTTTCGGCTTTGATAAAAAAAACTCCAAAGACAAATCCCATGATCATTTTCGTGCGACCAACTTTTGGCTCCAATAACCACCTTCGACCACAAACTCTAATGAAAATCACCTTTGATAATCAACTTCCACAACCACCTTCAACTTCAAGCTCCAACAAACCACATTCGATGATAAACTAGACGAAAATGATCTTTCATGATTAAATCTAATGATAACTACCTCTAAAGATTAATTGACATTCACCTTAAGATAAACCAACATTGACGAAGAACACTTCTAGTGATCAACTTCAATGATGATCAGATTTGGTAGCCAACTATGACGATCACTTTCAACTAACTCCAACCATGAACTTTGTGTTTTCACCTCTAACGACTAACTTAATCAACCAACTTGACCAATAATATACTATAATAAGAAAAAAATTTGGCTAACAAAAATGTGTTGAGATACAAATGTGAAATTATTAGTTTACATAGTTTAACAACTTTCTTTTATAGTAATTTAATATTGAGACTGTCTAAGGATGATTCGTTCATCCTTATAGTCCTACTTGTCACAAATATCAAAGAAGAACGATTGCTTCTGATAAGAAAATATTTGACATTGATTAGTTGAAACATAGAACGAGTAACTTTCAAGCTAAGCTTTCCAATAAACTTGAAGAGTTGCAACACTTGGAACTTCAAGAGTCACTTAGACACCCAAAGGTCATAATGAATCTAAAAATTCAGATTCATTCACATCTTTAATACATTTCTAGATTCATCCAATATCTTTAACATGTACTTATTAAACGATATGTACTTTCATTATTAGAGTAGTTGAAAGGGCATAAAATTAAATGTTGTATCATTTCATATAATATTTTTAATTAGTATAAATCGGGTTATTTCCACATTTTGAAAGGACAACTTAAATTTGAATAAAATTTCTATAGAGTTTTATCTCTCAAGCTTTATGTTTTTCTTTGTATTCTTGTGTTAGAATGCATGTTTAGGAATTTCAATCTAGTTTGATTGATTAGATTGTGAAGAGTTCGAAATCTTGAAGTTAGGAACAAGTTCTTCTTTCTTCTCGATCTTTAATCAATATTTTTCAAGCCAAAATTTGTTTAGCTTTCTTGGGGGTTGTTAGCTATTTGTTTAATCAGGGTTATTCTTATCATTGTTGTGGGGGTTCACCTAAAATAAGAAGAGTTCTCAAACGTGATTGAGGTAGTTTCGCTTATCATTTGGTATCAAAGCTTTGGCTCTAAACAAATTAATCCTTTCCTTATTGTTTCTTTTTTTTTTTTTATCTTTGTTTTCTAACCAAATATCAATCTATCCATTTTTTCTTATGACCTTTCATCTTCTTTTTGTTTCTTCATCTTTCAAATTATTTGTTAATTTTTTTTTTAAAAAAGCGACTCTTCTCTTTGTTTTCATACTTATTTTCCTAGTTGGAAAATATATTTAAAAAATCTTTTCTTTTTCATTTTTTTAAAAAGAAAATTTTTAAAATTTGTGATTCTAAGCAAGCTAGATTGAAATCTTTTTGGATAACTTTCGTAAAAATACTGCAAAATTTGAACAATTTAGAGATTTAGAAATCTTATGCTATGTTTCACAAAAGAAAGAATTGTTGTGCTATCAACAATAATTTTTGGAAGGATATTCGAGAAAATTTTGTTGAGCTATGTAAATCTTTGAATTGCATGACTCAATTGAATGAAAAATTGAAGTTGCAAGAGTAGACAAGGAAGAATCAAATCACACAGTCTATTACAAGTCAAGTAGATTTTTCAATTTTTGAAGATGACCAACCAAATCAAGATGAGAGAAATGATCCAACAGTCGAAAAAGAAGACTTCAATGAAGGAGTCTTTGAGATAAATGAGGGTGATCATCAAAGTTTGAGAGAAGAATTAAAATGTGAATTACTTATGGAGAGCGACAAGCTATCTGAGATTGGACTCATGACAAAGACTAGAAAAATGTGATGGGAAAGAAGAGACTCAGTACATAAAAAAATGTGAAACGCTAATGATAAAAGAAAAGAAAGTCAGTTTGATTAAGAGAGAAAGTGAAAGAAAATATAAAAATCATGAGAGCCAACATACTTTGCACTCTAACATTTTGTGCTATTGTTATTCTTTTGATTACTAGAAATATGATCTTTATCGGTTAGAAAAAATAAAAATTGATCGTTAATGTCGCTCCTTAAAATGCGAATGTTTAATATCTGTTTTAAACCGACATTTAAAGAGGAAGGATTAATGTCGATTTAAACTAACATTATACATCCGCATAAATGAAATTAAACCTCCATGATCCTTAATTTTTTATTTATTTTATTTGTTTATTTTTGTAAAATTAATTCACTCCTCACTCTTCTCACTTTACTCATTTTCTTCCCTCTTATCTCACCTTACCCTAAAATCCTAAACACTTTCTTCTCAATCACTCACTCTTTCACCGTCACACCACCACCATCAAAGCACATCCTTGCCGTTGTACCGTTCTTCGTGGCCAGTCGTTCTTCATGACCACCATAGTTGAAGATCTGTCAAAGATTTGCCGAACCAAATCACGCCACCATCGTCCCGCCGTCCTAGGTTCTTCTTCGTGCTCACCCCTGTCGAAGATCGTCCTCTATTTTCACAGTCGTCGTGTTTATTTGGTGCTATATCGCGTTTCTTTCACAGATCTAGCTTCCATCTTCTTTTCTGTTGGTGTCTCAAAGTTTGTAGATCGATGATCTAGTGTAGATCTACTAGTTGATGGTGATAGGACTTATTATTGATTTTTTTTTGTCTGGGGTTTCTTTTTATTGATTTCTTTTTCTTTGTTCATAATGTAGCAAGTATTGCGTAAAGATAATGAAGACGCGACTGGATACAACTCAAAAGAAGAAGAATGCAGTTCTCAAGTATTTGAAGAACGACATTGTTGAACTTCTCAAGAGTCGTCTCAATTACAATGCTTACAAGAGGGTTAGTTCATCTTCTTAACGAATTATGTCCTTAAGCTAGGTTTTAGATTCTTGATCTCTGTTTAATTTTGTCTTTATTGGCTTTAGTTTTTTTTATGTGGTTTCGATTTATGTGTTACTTTTAGATACCACTTAACAAAGCTTTTGTCCTCCTTTACACATTCTTCTTTTACCTTGAGTTATTGTCAAAGAGAAATTTTGGCTATCTTCTCTGGTTTTGGTCGTTAATCTATTTCTGTTACTGGTGAAATAGGCCGAAGGGTTTCTTGTTGAGTGAAATGTCTTGAGGTGTTATGAACTGATTGATGAGTTTTATGGCACAATCTCCAATCAAATTCATGTCTTGAATAAGGAGAGGTTGATAGATACCATGGATTTTTTTCATTACATTTCTCTTTCTCAGGCTTGAATTCATTGAGATAGATTTAAATGTTGTTCCTACGTTTTTGTTTCTCTTTAGTGAATGTCCAGATGAATGCAAAGAAGCGGTTGCAACGTTAACTTACGCTGCAACGAGATTCACCGACTTGCCTGAATTGCGAGAGCTTCAAAATCTCTCTACTGAGAAATATGGAAGTTCTTTTGGATCATTTACTAATAAAGAGGTAGTTCTTAGTAGCTCTTATCCATGAATGAAAACTTAACTATCTTGCTTGCAGGAGTTTCTTCTTTTTTATCATCCTTAATAGACTATTTGGTGTTCTTGCTTTTCGTTTTAGTTTATCGAAAAGTCGAGGACAACAACACAAACTAAAGAGATGAAGATTCAACTACTCCAAGAGATAGCACAGGAAACCGCCATTGATTGGAATTCCAAGGCTCTTAAACAGTAGTTGTATACTCCTACTCCCCAAAACAAAGTAAGTTTGTTTGTATCTAGTTTTTATCTGTTTTCAATTGAGATGAGTGAATGCTAAAGTAGTTCGAGTGAATTTTTGTTTTGCGTCGATAATCTCTCTTCATTCTATTGATTTTTGTATGTGCTGCAATGATTATTCTTTTCACAGCTTGATGGTGAACGGAGTGGAGCCACCAAAAGAAATAAAACGAAGGTTGTTTCTGTTCCAGTGTATGAAAGGGATGTGAAGACTCATTTGTCTGTTGTACTTTAGTCTCCGGGATGTATAGCTTAGACAACAATGGATATTTTTGAAACTAGGGAGAAGGAAATTGAAGAGTTTATTAAAAACCAGATTCTCAATTGTGATTCTCTAAGTTTCCATCACTGGTTTTGTCTAGTATTTCTTGAGTATTACTCGATTGGTAGATATACATGATTACTAACACTTCTATTTCAAGAAGTTGGAGATAATAAAAAATCTCTTGCGAGAATAGATGTGAGCCTTGCTTGGAGATAACCATGGTTTGTTGTGTTTACTCTATTTTTTAATGTCCACATATTTGTTGAAATGCTGAATGATGAAATTGGTTTTTCTTTTGGGTTGCTGGTTGTTGATATTAGTTCACTAAGATTAACTCATTCAGTGAGATACCCACGAATCTCTAAAAGTATTTGAGGGTTTTTTTTTGTAGTTTTAGAATACATGTAGTCTTTATCATTTAGCCAAAAAATATTGAACTTTAGGATTACTTGCTTAAGATCGAGGTGAATGTTTCAAAATTATTATTGATTTCTTTTCTTAGCTTTTTCTGTTGCAGTTTTAAACTTTTCAATAGCTTTATGTTGTCCTAACATTTCCAGCTTTGTCACAATGTTCTGTTGCACATCAAAGAAATTAAATAAGAACTCACACACAACTCATTTAATGAATGAACGAATTGATTGAAATTATTTGTTTGAGAGTAATTTTGAAATTGACAAAATGTGATTTCATGAACTTCAAAATTCACTCTTAAACACCACACAAGAGTTAAATGCTTAACCTGGATCTTCAGGAATCGACTCCAACTTCTTTAGATATTTATCTTTTTTTCTGGGGTGACTCTCATTTTTTTTTGGAATTGAAGCAATCTTTTCATGGCTATTTTGCCACCATATAAAGCTCCAATGGATATTGATCTTGATATTGTTTGTAGAATGATTGATGTCATATCGGGTTGAAAGCTAAGCAATTGTGGTGATAGCTAGACAATCGTTGAAGATTAAAGACTGGAAGACATTTAGGATTTCTTATTTAAGTCTTGTATTAGGATCTTGTTTCATGTATTATTGTAAAATGTATATACAAAAACAATATTAAAATTTTATTTTGTGTATACAAATGTAAAAGAAAAATATTGTAGTTTCTAAAATTATATTAATTTTATTGATTTGTTGGCGTGAGAAAAAAATATTTATCTACACGTACTCAATGTCGGTTTATAAAAAAAGGACACTAATGCAACAATTAAATAATTTTTTTTATAAAAATAGATAAAAAAAACAAGACTTTAATATCGGATTTTAAAAAAAAAAAATTTATAAAAATAGATAAAAAAAAGACTTTAATGTCGGTTTTAAGACAACATCAAAGGCCAACCGACACTAAAGATCTTCAATAACACCATAAAAAATGTCGGTTTAAAAACGACATTAAAGACTTTTAATATCTTTTTTAAACCAACTTTAATGAGACCTTTAATGTCGTTTTTAAACTGACATCAAAGCATAAACGACATTAAAGACTTTTAATAACACTAGCATAAATGTTGGTTATCAATCTACACTAAAGGCCATTAACGTCGGTTTTAAACCGACATCAAAGACTAGATTTCTTCTAGTGGATTGATGGTTTAAAGGAAACCTTAAAAAATGAGTTGAATGCAACACTCATGAAGTTAATATTCTTTACAAAAAAAAGTGGACACAATTCAACTATCCGAGTGATCTCGAGATGATGACTACAAAATAACTTTACAAGATGAATTTAAGATTCAAGGATGAATCTTCTTGAAGAAGGAGAGAATGATAAGAAGATATTTGACACATTGATTAGTTGAAACATAGAATGAGTAACTTTCAAGCTAAATTTTCTAATAAACTTGAAGTGTTGCAACACTTGGAACTTCAAGAGTCACTTAAATACCCAAAGGTCATAATGAATCTAGAAATTAAGGGTGTAAGAATATGAGTTGCACTCGAATAACCCGGACTACCCAACCCATATTATAAGGGTTGGGTTGGGTTAGGTTATAATATGGGTTGGGTTGGATTAAAAAAAATTGATTTTTTCGGATTGGGTTCGGTTTAGGGTTGGAGGATTGAAAATTTTGGTTCAACCCAACCCAACCCAAGTTAATATATATATATATATTATTAAATAAAAAAATAAATTAGATATATAAACTTTGAATTTATTTTATGAAATTTTGAACTATGTATGTTTGAAATTTAAATGTAATAATTTTGAACTTTTATAACCATTAGAAAATAGAAAAAAAAAAACAACCCAACCCGACAACCCAACCCAACCCATATTTTACGAATTGAGTTAGAAACTAAATTCGGGTTGACAACCCAAATAACTCAAAAACATGGGTTGGGTTAAGAATGTCTTTCAACCCAACCCAAACCAAACCGATTTCACCCCTACTAGAAATTCATATTCATTCACATCTTTAATACATTTCTAGATTCATTAACATCTTTAATATGTACTTATTAAATGATATGTACTTTCATTTCATTTATTAGAGTAGTTGAAAGGCTATAAAATTAAATGTTGTATCATTTTATATAACATTTTTAATTAGTATAAATAGGGTTGTAGCTTTCACATTTTAAAATGACAACTTAAATTTGTTTTTATTCTTGTGTTAAAATGCATGTTTAGGACTTTCAATCTAGTTTGATCAATTAGATTGTGGAGAGTTCGAAATCTTGAAGTTAGGAACAAGTTCTCCTTTCTTCTCGATCTTTGATCAATTTTTTCCAAACCAAAATTTTTAAAACTTTTTTGGGGTTGTTAGTTATTTGTTTAATAAGGACTATTCTTATTACTGTTGTGGGAATTCACCTAAAATAATGGAAGTTTTCAAATATAATTGAAGTAGTTTTGCTTATCAGCTTCTAAACAAACCCCGCCACAATCAATAAAAATTGGAGATATTTTATTTGACGATTCTCCAAGTTTGAAGGGTTTAAATGTGAAATTGTAGAAGAAAAGTGTGGTGACATTATTTGAGACTGTTAAGATGATAAGGAGAATAAAAAGAAGAAGATAATGACAATTGAAATCCATGAAAAAAATTAGGAATCAAAAGTTTTGATTTCTCTTTTGTTTATCTATATTCGTGTGAAAAATGTAGTGGTTAATTGTTGTTCATTACCAAAAAAATAAAAATAAAAAAAACGTTAAAACGTTAAAAAAAAACAATGTAATCCATATTTTATATTCAAAACAAAGATAGATAAAATTATTGAATAAAAAAAATTTAAAACAAAAATAATCACCATAAAAACATATAAACTCTAGTCATCATATTTCAACCCCTATGCAAACACAACCCCAAATGGTAATATGTGTGGTAGTAAATCTCAGTATTTATTTCTTCATTAATATAAAAATTAATATAACAGGTAGAAGAAAAGTAGCAATAGCATTTAATAGATGTTTTACCCTAGCACACAATTTTATTGATTGACAATTCATTTACCATCTTAAAATTATCTCTTATCACCACATGCGCAAACCAATTTTAGGGAAATCTCTTCCTCCTCCAAGATTCTTTTTTACACTCATATACCTAAATATTTTAAACAATTTTGTGATTAAATTTTACTTTGTTTTTAAGTAAAGAACTTTGGAGATAGGCGATCGAGAACATTCTAGAAATTTCATGTCAATTTCAGTTATTGATTTGGACCATTAAATTTTGTTTTTAAAAAATATTAATTACTTGCTATTTACCCGTGTCTTAACTAGTTGAGATAAACTCATTTGGATTAACAATTTTCTTTTCTCGAAAAAACATTCAAACTTACAAATTGAGTAAGCATCTTATCAGAAAAGCTTATATAATAATAATAGATGTCAACTTAGTTGAGATCTTTAGTTCCACCTACCTCTTTCCTATATGAATTTTGTTAAATTATAAAAAGTTTAGTTCTGCAAATTTAATTTTTTTAATCAAAATTTGTAAAATAATAATAAGAATAAATTTTATTGCTAATAATTAATAAACTATCGTTAAGTACACAGATTAAAAGTATACATTTAAAAGTACATATATAGAATAAAAATATACAGAATGAAATTTAACTTAAGAAATCAAAGTGGCATTTTAACCTAATTTGTTTGTCTTGGGAAGAATATTGAATTTAATAGATATTGGTTGAAGTTTGGTTGTATTATGGCTATATAACCTTTTAATTTAAAAAGCATTTATTATCAATAGACTTAAAATTGTTGAAATAAATGTAGCATTAAAATCAGTAATTAGAAGTCCTTTAATAAAATTGATTTAAAAAAAGTTATATAAACATTGACCTTTTATTTTCCAAACAATAAATTAAACATAAAAACTAACAAGCATGTAAATGTATATTGTATGTATTGTAAATATAATTATGTAGATATCCATAACCAACAACATGTTACCAATCTTTCTTTAACTCTCCCTTTATTCCATATTGTAATATTCATCCTATTGAATTCTATAATATAACCTATACCATGAGATGCCCTATAAATAGAGGTATGTGGTGCGGTGTTTTTGTAAGATACACCACAATTGAGTTCAATTGTTCTCTACTTTCTCAATTCTCTATTTCTTCTCTTTGGTTGCTTCATTCTCCTTATTTAGCTTTTTTTTTCTTGTTTTATAACACGTTATTAGCACGAGTCTCTGCAATTTATCATTTGCAAAAGGAAGGCTATAAAGTATTAGTTTGTTTTCTTGTTTTGTATTTGTAAACATTGCATCAACTATTTCATATAAACATTATGCATAGAGAATGTAATCTTTTGTACCTATTGCATGTTGTAATTTTAAATATTATGTTTACAAAATTATTGTTTGTTAAAAATATTGTTAGTTTATAATAAGATTGTGATTTGATTCTTCTTAATTTATTTATGAGTTATGTGATTGTTTATGTTTGGTTCTTATTTCAATTATTTTAAGATCTATGTATAGTTTATGGGTTCTTAATGATTT
>JBBPDI010090084.1:0-12218 GCA_037974545.1 Cucumis variabilis | reverse complement strand
TAAATAATCACACTTGAAGTTTGTTCATTCGTTTGAGAAATCAAGAAAACTAAGAATACAAGTAGTCTGATTGAGAAAGCAAAACAAAGAAACGTAAATAATGATGGCATACATTACTAGCAAAAGAAACATAAATAACTTGCTGGGTGGGTTTTCTTGCTTTAGGGAAAACTTGTACAAATACAAAAGTAAACAAAACATTCGCTTGATGTAAATACAAGAAATAAATATATATAATGTCAACATGCATCAATTACAATAACAAACTTGCTCTTAATATTCACATTCTTTATAAACCCTCAATCAATCATTTTGGAGATATCTCATAAACATTAAACTGAACAACTACCACCGGTCCAACCAAGAATGAATGGCTAAAGAGAAACCAAACATAATGATGTATAAGAGAGAAGAGGGATATTCTCCAAGAAACATCCAAGATCGTGTACTCTTAATAATTGAAACCCAAAAAAAGGTCATGACAAATCAATTAACATCGAACAAAAGCAATGACAATTTAAAATGAACAGTTGAAGAGTCCACCTAAACAAAAAATTGAACCATATTGTAATTGATGATGATATAATTGTACATTGATACTCTGAAACAAATGAATACAGATAAAAAAATTTAGTCAACAAACATGTAGAATCCAGAAGCTCAAGATAACATATATATAAGCATATGAGTGTTGAAGTATTCAATCAAACATGTAGTCTTGAACAAAGAAAGGGAAAATAATTCAAGTTCAAAGTTAAGATCGAAGAAGAAGAAAGGAAAATGTTATTACAAACAAATCTACCAAGTTGAAAATGTTATTACTCCACTGTAAACCACTCCACAAAAGGGGAAAGAGAAGAAAACAAACAACAAACCCCTGAATAAACCTTAATACCATAAAATGTTATTAAGGCAGACATGTTTGAATGAGTTTTATGCCCTTTCTTTTCTTTAAATGGAGTTTTATGCCAATGGACCACTTCAAAATTGAGCCTTAAAGTCAGCTGAATAAACCAACTACTTCTGAGCTCTAACCACTATTGCAACTCAAATCGGGAACATGAAATCAGCTGAATAAATCAGCTCCAATTGAACCCTAAGCATCATTGCAACTCAATTGAACATGAAATCAGCTGAAGAAACCATACAGAAAAACAAACCAAGAAGTGGGTATTCCTACCAAACAATTGAGATCGTGAACTCGTGAAGCGCAGGGCTGTCGGCGGCGAGGCTCTGAGCAGAGATGGAAGAGACGGCAGGTGAAACTGAGTGAGAGGGAGTCGACGTGCCGCGTGTGAGTGAGGCTGAGAGTGAGAAGGAATCGGAGACTGAGAGTCTGAAGGGGAGCCGATATTGGGAAGAAATGGAGATTGTTGAATTTAAATTTTTAACCAAAATGTTATCGAACCGAATCGAACCGACCCGACCTGATTCAATTCGGTTCGATTTAGTATAGTTCGATAACATTATTGTTGAAGCCCAATCCAATCCGAATCGAACCAAATCGGTTCGTTCGGGTTTTTTCACCCCTAGAATTTGTAATGGGTGGCAAAGCCATATGAGTATTAAAAATTTTTGCACCTATGGCGAAAATTTCTCCTTTTGATTTTAATATTTTTCACTTTCAAATTTTCATCATCTTCATGCACACATTCATGGTGCTGAAACCCTAACTGTCTCTCCCACTCTCACTTTCACATTCCTAAATAGAAGCAGAAAGAGATTAATGGCTAGCTAGTAGCAGATCCACAAATTTTATATAAAGAACACTATATAATAAACATATTAAAAATATATTAAAAAATATAATTATCTTTAAAAATTAATTAGTTTAATACATGTTACAATTGTCCTCTATGAATTTTCATATTTTGAAATCAATCCATGATCAGGATCTGTAGGTAATTCTTCTAAATTGATTTTTGTATAAGATTTATCTGAATTAGGTATTTATCTCTTGTTTGAAGATGGTGTCTCTATAGTTTCTATCGTTGTTTTTTTTTTTTAAATATTTCTCCATATTAATATGTTTACTCTATGAAATTAGTATTATGATTTATCACATAGATTGAAAAGTAAAAACTAAAATTATTAAGAAGAATTTGAACTTACTAGTGAATTGATACAATACTTATATTCTATTGATGAACGGAAAAAAATTATCCTGTATCATTTAATTCTGAAATAAAATAAAATAAAAATATATATAAGTAAGGTAAATATATGAATTTAAAAATTACATAAAAATATAAAAGAATAAAAATTAATACCTTCTTCGTAGAATGTTGTTGAGAGAGTAAAAATTTGTTAGATAACTAGTGAGTTCTAAGAAATAAGGGTTTTATCTTATATAGGTTTTTTTTTTCTCTTCTAAAAAATTATTTTCCTTTTAGGAAATCAAATTATCTTTCGAATCAAATTATTCTTTTAGAAAATCAAATTATCTTCCTTTCAGGAAACCAAATTATCTTCCTTTTAAGAAATCAATTTATATTTCTTTTAGGAAATCAAATTATATCTCATTTAGAAAATCATTTGCGAAAAAATTATTAATATTTGGAATAAAAATCATTTAGAGAAATAAAACTATAAGTTGGGTAGAAAATTCTTAATATTTGAAATAAAAATCATTTAGAGAAATAAAACTATAAGTTGGAGAAAAAAATTATTTTAAAATAAAAAATTAATTGCAAAATAATCTAATTTGAACTTAAGTTGTTAGAGTTATAGAAGAGAGACGAGGCCACTACACCAAAAACCAAATTTACTTTGAAAATTATTATTTAATATATATTGTATTTTAAAACTTCGAATTTAATATTAAAATGCAATAACCGAGAATGTGAGAGGGAACATATGTCCCATTGGCCTATTTTTAAATGTGCCCTTGTTGATGACTGAACGTGGTTGACGGCAAGTAGAACGGTGGTCCATGACAAGTAAAGCAGACGGAGATACAAGTTGGCAGCATTTTTTTTTTTTTCATTTTTTTCTCACGAAAAAATATTCCAACTCACAACATGAAACAGATTTGGGATGGGGGTTGCAGGGTATATATCATACTGCAATCATATAGCATTCAATATCAAATGAAAATTAGCATTCACATATATCAATCAAATATCAATACATTTTAATCAATTGGAGCAGTAGAGCACAATGAATCTTATTGCAATCAAATGCTAACTGTACAGCAACCATACAACAATTGTATGAAAATCAAAGTCCAATCACATGAAAATTGAATGATAGTCAATAAAGATAATAAAAACCTTCTTAACAATTAACAAAAATGGAAGGTAATTATTTGATAGCAAATCATACTATAATGAAAAACTTGTCAATAAATGCTAACAAAATGGAAGTTAATATATGACAACCCAATGGTGATTAGAAACTCTGACAAGAAAAGTAAGTTAAAATATATATGACAATCGAAAATTACTAGTAACACATGATCACAATCTTAATTAAAGAGAACTTTAGTAGTTGACAAAAAATGGAAGACAATAATCAAATGGTAATCAGAAAACTAAACTAATGAGCATTTGACACAAAAGATAGAATGTGCTCCCATGATATCCAAAAACACTTAATAATGAAACAACCATCCGATAACAATTAATATCCTTGACAATTATATAACAATTAATATTAAAATAACAATTAAACAAGCAAATAACAATCAAATAACAATTAGTAGAGAGCAATTAGGAGTGATCATCAGTTTATTAGAGTTGGTTTTTTCAACAAAATTGCCATCGAATAGAACATAGTCAGTTTAGTAAATATTCAAAACGACCTCGACAATCGATATGTAAACATCAGACAATTGATTAGTCGATTTTTGTCAGGTCGGTCGGTCGGTCAGATCGATTTAACACTTAAAAATATTTTTTTATGGAAATTTTCGATTTGAAACTTTTCCAAACCAACTTTGACCGACCTCTCACGTTTTTCGATCAATCGACTTCAGTTTGGTCAGCCAATTCGATTTTTTGGTCTATCATGCTCACCCTTAGTAGCAATATGTTATTGGTAATTAGAAAACAATCTGCAAGTAAATCAAATGTCTATCAGAAGACTATGTAATTGTTAAAAAATATAAGGTAATATGAAAATTAGATAGCAATCACATAACAATCAAATTTCATCTATAAGCCCGTGAATTAGTGAGAGCATTTTAAACTTTTTAGTTTCCATTTCTTTTTTTAAATGGGTTGGGCCATAGAATTTTCTTTTTGGGTGATGAACAATGAATTTATTTTAAAAATTTGAAATTAAATAAAGAGTAATTATAACAAGTAACAATTTTATGAACAATAATTAGGGTTTTTTTCAAAAGTATAACAAACGGGCAAAATATTTACACTGTATAGAACAATTTTGAAAACGAAAAAAGCCCATAGACCTACATTGAAAAATACCAAAAAGGCCTCAGTCAACATGCAATTAATTGGTCACACCCGATGATGTAATTCTTCTTCTAAACGATCATGATACGCGATCGTGGAGAAAAATGATCATACATGATCGTGTAGGTACTATCAACACGATCGTGTAGTTTGTTTTTTAATAATAAAAAATGTTTCAAATCTAAACAATCGTGTTGATCACACTAAATGATCGTATTGATTGTGGTAAGTGATCACTTAGATCATATTCACATGATCGTGTAGTTCTTTTTAAACGATGGGAAAAGAACTTCAAATCTAAACGATCGTGTTGACCATGATAAATGATTTTGTTGACTATGGTAAGTGGTTGTTTAGAAATCTACACAATTGTGTAGTTTCTTTTAAACGATGGAAAAAAGAACTTCAAATATAAATGATCATGTTGACCATGCAAAAAGATCGTGTTAACTAGGTAAACTATTGTTTCGATCATATCAAAGTGATATTTAAAAGATCTTGATATTCTGGAAGAGGAGCTGAAAGAAAGAAAGAAAAGATTAATAAAAGTAGAAGATAGAAAATCTAGAAGAGGAGTTGAAGAAATCTAGAAGAGAAGATGAATAAATCGCAAAAAAGAAGAAGAAAGAGAAGTGAGAAATCGTCCTCAATATCAAAGGCAAACCTAAAATTTATGAAATTATTTTACCGACTTCATGAAATTTTTGTTTTTGTTACATGAGCCGTAAATATTTTGATATTTTGTTACATTTATGAAAATTAACCTAATAATATTTAAAAATACATAGCAATATTTTAAAAAATTGCAAACATAGCCAAGTCTATCAGTAATAGACCAGTATTTGCAAGATGGTCTATCAATAATTGACTTCTATATATCAATGATAGACTAATATTGCAAGATGGTCTATTAATGATTGATTTCTATCATTGATTGATAGACTTTGACAGATTTTACTATATTTGCATTTTTTTTAAAATGTTGGTTATATATGTTAATATTTAGAGTCTAATTGTTGTATTGACAACTATCTCTTAAATAAACATAATTGTCAAATTCACTCACATACTTATAATTTAGTCGTGAATATAAACAATGTAGGTTAAGCATTAGACCAACAGGTAGATAAACTAAATAATTTAGACGCTTAACATCCACATTCTATAATGATTATATTGTGTTTTAAATTTTGGAAATTTGTGTAAGGCACCAATTTTTTTTTAATAAAATTGAGTTTGTGTTACCTCTTTTTTTTTTTATTGCACATCTTTCATGACGTTAGTTCATATTTTTAAAATTTAAATTTGTTCTCATTTCTTTTTATTTTTGCATGCGTCCCCGATCCCCTCCCTTTCTTCCTCTTTTAATACCAATAGACACTACAACAAATGTGTCCTTTAATAACATTAAATCATAGCATTTTTATTAACAGGATATAAAAATTGGAGGAAAAAAAAAAACGAAAACATAAAAGAAAAAAAAACGGAAAATGAAAACATAAAAGCGGTAAATTTTTTTTAAACATTTTTTAAGGTTTAGGGTTTACCGCTTCCTCAGACGTTCGATCAAATCCTCTCCCTCTCAATTTCATCCTCTCCTAAAAAGAAGTACGCTTCCCCCCAAATGCTCCTTTTCGTTTCTTTCACACGTTCGGTGAGATCTCTCCTTCAGTTCGATTCTCTCCTCTCTCCCTCAATTCAATCCTCTCTTCGATCTCTCCCTCATACACCTTCTGGATTGTATGATGTACGCATCGACTCTTTCCATCTATCTTTGCTTCATTCTTGTTTTCTTTCCATCTCTTATGAGCAACGACTCCACCTCATGAAAATTCAACTGCCTAAAGGAGGTTAGATTTTTATACTCACACTCTTTGGTTCACTTTAACATTCAGCTTATTTATTTATTTATTTATTTTTTGTCTTGAGTGTGTATGCATGTTTGTTTGACAAAATGCTTGCTGCAATTCTTCTATTGATGCTGATCTGTTCAATAATGTGGGAGGTTATCTGCTGAAGTTTTGAATTTTTCCTTCCAACTGTTTGATGAAATTCTCCTTCGAGTGTTGTATAGGTTTTGCGTATAAACATAGATCAAATAAGCCTATTTTAAACGTAGTTAAGAAAAATACCTCCCTTTTTCTTTTTCTTTTTTCGGCCTACTCCTTGGCTTTGAACTTTGAAGTGAAAGTTTGAGTGAAATATGTATATTCATCTCCATATATGTGCTTTTTTACATATTATTAATCTGTGTTGAAGTGATTGTACTGGATACATTACCTTTACTATCCCATTAATTATTCAATGGATTTTGACTAGAAATTAATTTCAGTATTATGTTGAGTTATAGGATTTTATTATGATTTTTTGAAGTAAAATTTGATTTCTATGCTTAAGACGTTCTCAACCATATTTTTTTTTTGTAATACCTATCTCAATTACTAGCTTTGCTTGTGTTATGGCCTTCTATACAAACATGTATAGGCAGGAAGATGGAGACACCATGAAGAATAAAGAAAGCATAGAGCTTATAGCTTTCCTCAAAGAACTTCCTCCTGTAGAGTTCTGCTGCATATATGGTTCGACTCTGCAGCCAAATAATCACGATATGTTTTTACTTGGGTTTCCTCTTCCTTTTCTCTATACATATAGTATTTCATACTTGTAACTGCTGTTTTTTTTAAACACACATCATACAATCTAGCCTCTCTCCTCTCTCCCTCAATTCAATCCTCTTTTCGATTCAGGTTATAATTTTTTCTTTCAATTGTTGATTCTCTTGCTTACCAGAAGGTGTCTTTAAATTTTGTTATCATGTTTGTTTTGGTCCAATGACTCAATTCTGACAAGGCTTTGTTTACCAAAAGGTGGTATTATTCTTTATTTAGTTAAGGAATTAGGTGCTTTTCTTGAATTTTTAGGTATATCCTCACGAAAAAATGAGTAAACATTTGCTAGCTTGAAACCTGTGGATGTCATCTTCAATCTTTCAATTTCAGAAACCATCACATACTATTGCTGCATTATTTTCTGAATGTCTTCTTCGTTTCGGTGGATTGTATTAGATTTCAGTTTAAAAATTAGGATTTTAGTTGATTTTATCTACCTGGATTCTTGTGTAAGCCTCGTCTTGAATTGATTTTATCCGGGTGTTCATATGTTTTTTGTTTATTAATCTATTTGATGATCAACAAACTTATGATCAGTTTTCACCAAGTCTTAATTGTTTTAGTATTTGTTGTTTTTACACAAAAGTAGGGTTGCTATCTTTTACGAAAGTTCGATATTGGGGTTGCTATTTTAATGAGGAGCCTTTTTTACATCTTTGTTTGATGATTTTTTTGAATGGGGAGTTTCCTTTTCTTGGTTAAGCCCTGATTGGGAGTTTGGAAGTTTTTCGGTCGGTCTTCGGTGAACACAACGTTTTTGCAGGAGACATCTTTACGAATTGAACCTAGGAGCTAACCACAATATTGTTTGAAAGTTAATAGAGGGGTTGTAATCTATTCAACTAGTTTAAATGACATTTTTGAATTTCCAACCATAAAACACAATAAAAAACTCATCTTTTATAGCCAATCACAACCCAACCTCTGGTTCTTGGGTTCTCCATTCATGGGTTTATCCTCAATCTACCTTTCCATCTTCTCTTGTTTTAGTTTTGAATTCTTTCGAAACAGGTTGGGATTATTTAAAACATAAGATTTCGATGTTTGTATGTGTACATACGCACTGGTTCTCCTTTGATGCAGTAGAAGCTGAGTTCCTCAGCAGACATCAACAAGCATGGGAGGACTCATTTCAAAGCCTCTATTATATGCTTCATAATAGTATTTATAGAGTTTTTTTCATGGTAACTACCTTCAGTAATGTTCGTTAAGTTTTCTAGATTATGCTTGTAGTTCATTTAGGTCTTTCTTTTTAAGTTTCTATTGGATGAAATAATATTTAAAACTTCTAGCTAAAATCATTTTACTTAAAGTTGGTTTTAAGATATAAACTTTCAATGAAGCTTGTTATAAATCTCAAGAATTCAAGCACAATTTCTCCAAACATCACCTTAAAATCAAACAACACCTAATCCATTAATCCCACCTTAATGCTTACAGTAGCTAAGAAACAACATTACAAAACCCATAATTTCTCATTACCAACAAACTTACAACAAGACAGCAAAAACAGCTAATAGATGAAATCGATGTGTGCAAAACATATCTGAATAACAATGAAGGTGAAAATCAGACCCGTGACTGGAAAATTTGGGAGTCGTGCGGTGATGCTTGGCGAACAAAGGCAGAATGCATGCTCGACTCAGACCCAAATGACACAGAGCTGTAATTGGGCTTTGACGAACGAAAGCAGCTCGGCTAGTGCAAGGTAACAACGGATAGAGACAGGCGCAAACAAAGGACACAACAACTGGGTTTTGTCTTCAACAAAAAGAAGAGACGAAATGCGACACTGACGGCTCGAACCCACAACGAATGACACTTCGGCTTCAACAAAGACAGAGACTATTAGTGACGGGGCTATCGAAGATGTGACGATGTGGCGTGACTTGCTGACATCAATCTGAAACGGATGATGGCTATGGGAGGCAGGTGGCAACGGGCACAGGGGAAAGGAAGAGTGAAGGAGAAGGAGATGGTGTTGCAAGTGAATCAATGAAGGAAAACTAAAATAATACTAATAATAAAAATAATATATAATATAATAATTATAATAATATATTATCATTATCATTACATCTTATTTAACATTACTTTTCCACAACCCCATTTCAAATTCCTTTTCCTTTTAAATTCTTTTCTTTTTCACAAAAATAAATTCTCCTTCACATTAAACCATAATAACATAACACCCAAAAATCCTTAAAATTTAATAAAATCATCAAATAAGCTAAGAGAAATACCTCAAATTTTGAGGGTTTACATTCTTCCCTTCTTAAAGAACTTTCGACCTTGAAAGTTTTAATCCTCAAACATATCTGGATAATGAGCCCTCATGACATCCTCTCGCTCCCACGTAGCTTCTTCAACTTGGTGATTTTGCCACAAAACCTTTACTAATGCAATCCCTCTGTTACGAAGCATCTTTACCTCTCTAGCCAAAATCTCAACTGATTGCTCTACATAGCTCAAATTCTCATCAATCTCCAGTGGTTCATAGTCCACTACATGACATGGGTCTGCCACGTACTTCTTCAATCGAAACATGGAAAACATTATGAACAGCTAAAAGTGATGGTGGTAGTGTCAAACGATAAGCCACAACACCAATCCTCTCTAAAATCTCAAATGGTCTAACAATACAAGGACTCAACTTCCCCTTCTTTTCAAAACGCAGAACACCCTTCATAGGTGCTACTTTCAAGAACACTTTATCTGCCCCATCAAACTCCAGATCCTTTCGTCTCACATCAGCATAACTTTTTTGTCTACTCTGCGCTATTTGCATATGTGCTCTAATCATTTAAATAGCCTCATTAGTAGACTAGAATAATTCAGGACCCATCAATCTTTGTTCACCAACTTCATCCCAACAGACAGGAGATCTACAATATTTACCATACAAGGCCTCAAACAGTGTCATGCCAATAGTAGCCTGAAAACTTTTATTATAGGAAAACTCCATCAAATGCAAGTAAGAGTCCAAACTACCTCGAAACTCTAATGCACAAGCTTGCAACATGTCCTCTAAAATTTGGTTCAAACGTTCAGTTTGACCATCAGTCTGTGGGTGAAAAGATGTGCTCAAATCTAATCTCGTGTTCATGGCAGTCTCAAGTCCCTTCCAAAACATAGAAGTAAAATGGGCATCTCTGTCATAAACAATCAATAGAGGCACTCCATGCAGTCTTATAATTTTAGTCAAATATAATTGTGCCCACTTACTAGCAGTATATATGGATTTCCCTGGGATGAAATGTGCCGATTTTATAAGCCTGTCAAAAACAACCTAAATCATTATGTAACCCTTCAGGGTTCTAGGCAGTCCTATAATGAAATCCATACACACATTCTCTCACTTCCACTCTGGCACACTCAAAGGTTACAAAAAATTTGCTAGTTTTTGTCTTGGTACTTTAACCTACTGGTACACCAAGCATTTATTAACTAAATCTTCCACTTCCCTCTTTATATTATGCCACCAATAGACTCGTTTCAAATCTTGGTACATTTTTGTGCTACTTAGATGCCTAGAAAATGAAGAACTATGAGCTTCATTCAATAAATCAGTCTTAATTGCAGTGTCTACTAACACACACAAATGTCTCTATAAAAAAAGCCCGCCATCAAAGGATATGGAGAACTCATTAGCTGGCCCTGTTTCTACAAGGCGACTCTTTTCAACCAAATAAGGATTATTACTCTGAGCAGCAATAATCTTTTGCGTCAAAGTTGGGTGCACTGTTAACTGAGCTAACTGCCCCTACTAATACTACAATCTCAGCTCTCTCAAAGTCTTGGTGTAACGGGGCCTGTCTTGTAATAAGTGCTGCTGAATGTGATATTTTTCTACTAAGAGCATCAGTTACCACATTCGCCTTACCTGGATGATACAATATCTCACAATCATAATCTACTAACTCAAGCCATCTTCATTGTCTCATATTTAACTCCTTCTGAGTGAAGAAGTATTTCAAGCTCTTATGGTTAGTAAAGATTTGTATCTTTTCACCATAGAAATAATGCCTCCAAATGTTATGTGCAAAAATCACTGCTGCCAACTCTAAATCATGTGTAGGGTAGTTCTGCTCATGACTCTTTAGCTGACGAGAGGCATAAGCAACCACCTTACCTTGTTGCATTAAAACACAACCCAGTCCTTTCTTAAATCACAAAACTTCCAAATCCATATGGCACTGTAAGAACCGGTGTAGTAATAAACTTTTGCAAAAGATTCTTGAAACTGCTCTTACATGTTAGGCTCCAAACAAAATGAGTCCCTTTTCTAGTCAACTGAGTCAAAAGAATGGCTGTACGAGAGAAATCCTCCACAAACCTCTGATAATAACCTATTAAACCCAGAAAACTATGAATCTCACTAACTGTGGAAGGTCTAGACCAATTGATAACAACTTCCATCTTTGCTGGATCCACAGAAAATCCCTCACTAGATACCACATGACCAAGAAAAGTCATCTGCTTCAACCAGAATTCACACTCAGAAAACTTAGCATAAAGTGTATTGGCTCGAATAGTCTCTAAAACCTTATGCAAATGTTCCTCATGCTTAGGCTCTATCTTTGAGTAAACCAAGATATCATCAATAAAAATTATTACAAAAGTGTTTAAGAAATTCTTAAACACTTCGTTCATCAGATCCATGAATACGACAGGAGCATTTGTCAAACTAAAAGACATCACAATGAAAATGTCCATACCTCAAATGAAAGGCAGTCTTAAGAATGTCACTGTCTCTAATCCTCAACTGATGATAACTGAAGCGTAAATTAATCTTAGAGAACATAGTGGCTCCTTGCAACTGATCAAACAAATCATCAATTCTGAGCAGGGGATACCTGTTCTTAACAGTTACCTTATTAAGCTCTCTGTAGTCAATGCAAAGACGCACCGATCCATCTTTCTTCTTCACAAATAGTACTGGTGCATTTTAAGGTGGCACACTAGGTCGAATGAAACCCTTGTCTAATAATTCCTATAACTGTACCTTCGGTTTTTTCAATTCAGCCGAAGCCATGCTATACGGGGCTCTAGAAATGGGAGCAATATCTGGCTCTAACACAATAACAAAATTAACCTCCTTGTGAGGCGAAAGTCCTAGAAGCTCTTCTGGAAA